>JAPMOR010030753.1:489675-538524 GCA_026543865.1 Argiope aurantia | reverse complement strand
TATATAAATAATCAAAATACATTTTTTAGATTTTATTTTTGATAAAAATTAATTTTTATTTTTAAATCTGTCTTCATCAAGTAAAAAAATTAAATTTATTTAAAATTGATTAATTTAGTTTATTGCTGCAGTTAAATAGTTCAAAATTTGATTAGAAAACTCAATCTTAATTGGTACTGAAAGACATCACTACACAATATAAGTTACACAATTAAGTATGGTTTAGCCATTTCTACAATGCACAAGTTTCCCTTTAAAACAACTTAGAATAAATTTGGAATGTGAGTAAATATATAAACTTCAAATTTTTGCTATAATTTTTTACTCATTCTAGTTTTAATTATTAATCAAAGTATATTAAGAATTGCTTAGTATTTTAAGATGCTCATTTAATAAAAAGACCAATATTTTTATTATTTTAGGTTGAAGCAAAGATAAGCCAGATTCTCAAGCAAAATGTTGAAAAAAAGTTAATGGATCCAGTAAATCGGCAAATACTATTTCAGATTTTGGGTGATGATTTTGTAAATAAATATTTTTCAAGTTATACAAATAGCCCAGCTGTATTGGTGAGATTATTATTTTTATTTTGTCCATTCATTCATTAATATGAATTATTATACCTGCTTTAAAATGCCTGCTTTTGTATGGTCTGTATTCATAACATTAAATATGGATTTAACTATAGATTTGGATCTGTGGAGTCAAAACACAAATATTATACTAATGGCTTATATTGCAATTTTTTTTTTTTATAAAAATAGTTATTTAAAAAAAGCCATTTTTTTTTGTTTTTATTGCTGAAATTTCTTACTTTTGCCTTAAAAAAAAAAAAATTAAATTAATGCAATGTGAAGGATTTTGATCAGCTAGCTTTAAAGTATCATTAACTAGATTGATTAGAAATTAAAAAAAAGCTCTCTATCTCTTTGATATCTATTACATTTCTGTATCTACTACATAATCTTTATACCTATCGTTATCTTTTTTTTTTTTTTTTTAAATCTTCTTATCTAGTTTTTTTTAACAGATATTTTTCTATTTTACATGCAACCAAGTTTTCTAATATTAAATATTTTGTCAGTATATTTCTCTAATTTTGGACATATTTTTTCTTTTTATCATTTTGATTTCAAATATAATTATGTGCTAAAAATTTTCGAAAATATTGAATAAAAAAAACCCTTATGCATATATCTTTTATATCTTGTATAAAATATTAAAGTATAAAATGTAATTTCTTGAAAACTGTTTTGAATCCTGTTGCAGCCTGCTTTGCTTTTCTCAAATTTTTTTAGATTGTGAACATTCTACTGACTTCTCAAAACATTTTTCACATTTTTACTCTTTTCTTATGAACGCATTTTCTAGACGAATTTCTTATGAACACATTTTCTTTTTGAAGTGTGGTAAAAAAATTATATATTTTTTTAACTTTGAATAATTAGAGGGGAAAATATCTTGAATTGTGTATAATTTTCTTTTCTTTTCTTTCTTTCTTTATTTTCTTTCTTTTTGCTATCTAACTAGATGATGTATGCTACCTTAGAATCATATTATTATATTCATTCATTTAAGAGTTAATGGAAGATTTGATGTTTATGAATTCCAAATGATTGACATATCAAATTATAATGTCTATTATAGATTTAATTTTAGCTTATTGGTTGAAAAATAGGGTTATTTAATGCATGGACTATTCTCGGGTCCCAGAGTTAAAAGGATTAATATTTTCATATTTAATATAAATATCTATTTTTTAAATTTAAAGTAAAAATTAATATCTTTCTCATAACAAATGACCAGAATTAGAAATTCATTTAGATATATTTGAGCATATGAGATTTCCATGCTACTGAATACTGTTTCTTCATTGTTTTTATGTAAGTTTTTGTGTTGTATTTTAATTTTATCTATTTTGATAAATATCTAGAATGTGAAAGTTTAATCCGTTTTTAAAAATATCTAGGATAACATCCGCCATGATGAAAAGGAAAGGAAATTTGTTGAAATGAAAACTTATGTTTCATCTGTAATTGCCAATGCATTACAGAAAAATGGACCTAAAAGTGATCCTAAGATCCAGTCTGACCTTTCTGCTTTCTCTCAAGATCTTCAAAATGTTGTTGAAAGTGATATACAAGAAGAAGTAACTGAAGTTAGCACATTTTATGTTCTTCTTTTTACTTTTTAATTAATTATCGATTTAGTGTTACTTGTTGGTATCATTACTTTTTTTCATATATTGTTGAATTCTCGTTTAACAAAATTTCCTTAATCTATTAAAATTATTTTTTTAAAATGTATTTATTTTATTATAAATTCAAATGGTGTTATAAACATTTATTTAAAACAATAAATTAAATTCTAAATTTATTTGTAAGTTTTTGCTTCTTTCTTTTTTTGAGGAACTTAAATTTTGAATTTTAGAAATAAGTTGAGTTTCTAATTTGCGAAGCCTCTGTTCTATTTTAAAACTTTATTTTAAAGAATATCTGTTAATATTCTTTGTAAATTAATGTTTGGAAAAAACAAAAGATAAAAAATTAAATTTACTTATTCACCTTGTTGATTGTAATATATATCCTAAATGTGAAAAGCTCTGTAATTCTGCTAGGTGCAACTTTTAATAAAAGACTAAAAATGAAATATATGAAAAATTTTCATAAAATGTTTTCACACATTTGTAAAGATTGATTACACTATCCATGACATTTTCTTGAAACTGAAATTACCATCATATTATGTAAGTTGTTGCTAGCATTTGTTCTTGTGAATTTTTAAAAAAAAATCAGTTCCTTCATTAAGATTTTCATCATTCTCTGTAGTATTTTTATTACATTTAATATATTTAACAGCAGTATAGAATATCTTATACTTTATAAGATATCTTCATGAGGAAATAGAAAACTACGTAGCTTCACACTTTTTTCTGCAACTTGCATTATTTTATTACACTTAACTGCATTTGCAGGATTTCATGTTTCATTGGATATCTTCATCTACAATTAGAGAACTAGGTTGCTTGCATTTTTTTGGATGCTGCTTTTTAGATAATAGATAAAATATTGCTACATGTTGAAAAAAAAAATCCTTGCTAGAATCTTCTTTTATAGAAAAACTATCTTTTGTAATATAGAGAGTAAGTAAGACATAAAGATAATTCTAAACCAATGTTAAGTAAAATTTCTATTTTTTTTAAATATGAAATTTTATTTATTGTAATCTTATTGTTTGAATGAAGACTCAAACTGCATTTCTCTACAACAAAGCAACCACATACAAAAGAAATCAAACATAGTTGTATTTAGTAAGATAAATTATTCAGTATATTTTTTAGGCTTAAAACAGAAATTTACTAAATCGAATTAATCTAAACTAATCTTTATTTTAATTTGTTTAATTGGATTTATAAGTCATAGTTATAACAAATATATTCATATTGGTAGTAGTTTTAGAAATTCATATTAAATCTTGTTTCATCTTAACTCTAACTATCAGCAAAAGAATGGGTAAAAAAATGACAATTGAAAGAAATAAGAGAAATTTGTTTTTTCTTATGCAAGTGTGTCTACTTTTCTTTAAACATTTTCTTAACTAGCACTCGGATACATTATTTGCTTGAAGATGCTGCGATTTGGGAGTAAATGTTAGTAATAAAAAAAAAATGTCCTGTTAATATTTAAGAGAATAAAAGAAAATTATCAATGGAGATTTGCAATTTAGTTGTTTAAAAATTTTTTATTAGTTTATTTAGAATACTGCAGTTTTAAAATTTAATGGTATTTTTTTATTTGTAACAATTGAATGTGATGCAAAGTATAATAAATTTGTGTTAAAAATTAATTATGATTAAATTAATATGAATTCTTGTCATGTAATATATCAATTTATATGTGATAAATATAAAATGTAAGTTAAAAGTTATTAAATTCAAAATTAAAATAAAATTTGAGTATAAAATGTTTTTTAGTAAGCTATATTTAAAATTATTCAAGGTTTTCTTTAGGTCTTATTAGGATATAAAAGTTTTAAAATTTGAATTCAAAATTAATACCATGCTTTATATTAAGAAATATAGTCTAATTGTAATTTTTTTTTCTCCATAGACAAAATCAAAAAGGAAAGCAAAAATAGATATACATGAGAAGTATTTGGCTGGTCTCTTTGCAAGTGAAATGAATGTCATAGAAGATTTGATACCAAAAATGGGCAGTCAACTTGTTGTTTTATCTGACAATCTACGCCAACTGATTTGGCCTGTCTGTAGTGCAACAAAAGAGAAATCAAAAACCAAAAAGTATGTTGATTGTGTTTCAATTTATATTTCAAACATTCTGATTGAAAATAATGCTGATAATATAAAAGTACAAATCAATTGTATAAAAAGAAATTATAGTGGATCAAAACATCTTAAATGGTTGTATAATATGTAGACAACAAGTAGGAATAAATTTTATTTATACTTTTCTGCAAAATTGCATTTTTATTAAATTATAGCCTCTAAGGCATTTTAGTAATGACTTTATTAATACAATGTGATTTTGCTTGTACTAATAAAATCATTATTAAATAAAAATACTGAATTATTTATTTATAGTATATTGTAATATTAATTATTCATTTATCTTACTTTGTATGAATAATTTTAGTATTATAGTATTTTACATTAGAGGTCCTGAAAAATAATTTTTATATTATATTTGTCTGTTGAAAAATAATTTTTATACTATATTTGTCTGTGGAAAAATAATTATGCTTTCATTCATAATATTTATATGCTTTTAATTTGAGCAAAGAAATCATATTAATAATTATAATTACTTTTTCAAAAATTTTATCTTCACAATTCAATTTTCACCATGAAAAGTATATAAGTAAAAACATATATTTTCACAAAGTTACTAAAAGAATTAAATGGGGAGAGGTGGCTATCCTGTACTTGCATTACTTGGGGCCAAAAAGTGATTAAATCCACCATTGGCTACACAATCTTTTTTAAATTTATTTTAATTTTACAAGTATTTTATGTTTATTAATTTTAGGAATTTTGAAAAAGTACAGAACAAATTTACTCAGCTGTATAGAAAATCTTCTGATGTCAGTGAAGATAATAAAAATATTATTCCAGCTGTTAATAAGGTATTCTTAATTCTAATATTTGCTTTTGAAATACTTTCTAGAATGTTTTTCACAATTACTGATATTTAATAATTTTTTTACAGGTATTTGTCGAATCCAAGTGCCTAGAATCTTTAAAATCTGAAGAAAACATTAAGCTCTGTGCAGTCATCCTTAAATTATGTGATATATATGGCAGAAAATTTCAATTTCAGTTTGTGTATTTTGCAATTGTGGTTCAACATCAGTTTTTGAATGATAAACAGAAAGTGTATGGTAAGATTTCATTAATGCATACATTTTGATTTTTTTTTAAATATGATGCGTTGCTAGAATTTATTTGAAATATTTGATGCATTGGTAACACAGTTGATTTTTTTTCCTTGACAAAGCAAATGAAATTTTGGTTGAGAGTCAGTAGTGTGCTATCAGGCTAATATTTAAGAACACAATTTGTATTTGAAATTTAGTTAAAAAAGTATTTGAAATACATTGATAAATTGGATCCTCTGAAATATAAAAAAAGTAAATTGATCTTCATACCATAATCTTTCTGCATATGTATTTTCAATAATATAATTAAGAATCAGAAATAGATGATTGTAATAAAGAATATAAACTGAAAACATTTAGAATTTCCCTGATAGTTATCAATTTGTACATCTACAACTCCTATAGTCAATAATCTGCAATGGCCAATGGAATTGGCCATTTTTTAAAATTTATATTTGGTGTCACAAAACATATTCTCGCAACACAACAGTAACACTAACAATCTTTTTTATTAGAGGTTTTTAAAAAAAAAATATTTATTTGAATATGTGTGTTGCTATCGCATATTTTGAAATGTTTACTAGTAAGTATTCCATAGTCAAATGACTTATAATTTTCTTCTAAAAATTTTGTGCATTTGTAACAACAGTATGTCTGTATTGCATTAAATCCAAACTCTTCTGTAAGATTATGGAAAGATATTATTATTAAAAAATAAATAAATAAAATCTTATTTTTAAAAAAGGCATTGGATTTTTTAGGGAAAATTAGTCCCTTAATAATTCTAATTTATTGTAAAGATGCACACAGTTATATGTTAATAATAAAAAGCTGGAATTCATATCTCTGCTTATAATTAAGATGAATGAATGTGTGTGCATGTTTGAGCATTTTACAAGCCAGACTGTTTAATCCATAATTATGAAATAAAAAGCTTTTATTATTCATTGTCTTATGAATAAAAGTACAAAAACAGTTTTACTATAGCACTGACATGGCAATGAGTCGTCGCTGTAGCGGTTATCTATATACTTATAATAAAGCTCAGTGTGTGTGTGTGTGTGTTGGCGCTCTACAGGCCAGACCATTCAAGCTACAGCTACCAAATTTGGCACATATATACCTTGGAGGCCGAGAATGTGCACCTGGGTTTATTTTTTCAAATTTTTAATTAGAATTTTATTTATTTAAAAATTAAGCGAAATTTTGGCATGTTTCTGCTATAACTTCCGAAAATATTACCGCACAAAAAAGATTTTTACATCAAGTTAAAGATTAAAAATTTATCTTTTAAATGATACCAATGTTTTAACCTTAAAATTAAATTTCTATTTTTAATGAATTTTTAAATAAATATTTTAACTATATTTTTCAACAATTTTTTTCGTTCAAAATAAAAATAAAATTTAAGCTGCACGAGCATGTTTCGCATTCATGGGAAAAAATTAGCTTTTTTCAAAGTATTGCCATCACATTGATTAAAGCTCCAACTAAAAATAAATTAAATCTTTTTGGAAATGAAATCTGAAAAAATATAATTTTCGGCACGTGTCTGTAGGAAATGAAACAAATATAAAATATTATTTTTTCTAAAAAATAAATTCAAGAAAAATTATTTTATGATCTTTTACACTCTCTATATTATTAATCCAATCAATCAGTTTTATTTTAAGGCAAGTTTTGTTTAATATGAACAGGATATCCATTCAAATTAGGGCCACACAGCTAATTTGTAAACCTTTAGTAAGACACAGATCTGCTAAAATGGTCTAAATGGAAAATGATTATATTTTATGTAACTTGATTCAATAAATGCTCTAATATATAACGAATTTTTGATTTTACATAAAGCCTTCTGCTGTAGAAATCACGAATAACAAAATGTTCTTGAAACACTAATATTTTAAATAAAAAGAGTTAATTTCCAATCAACTAAATGAATCACTTAAACTGACTGATTTATGAAAATTTGAATATCACTATTCAATAAAAAAAGGATAATTTTAGATTTTTCATCGATCGCTTCAAAGAAAATACGCCAATCAGCGCACAGGTTTCTCAAGATTAATTGGCCTAAAATTATGAAAATGTTGAGTTTTTCTAAATATTTACCATTCAAAACTTCATAAATAAGTCTTAGTTGATCGTGGAAAATAGAAACATTCATTCATTTATTTAAAATTTGGTGTGTCCAAAATATTTCTCAGAATATGATATCTTACTGCATTAAATTTAGACTTCATAATCTTTGAAATATATTTATAAGCCGGAACAAAATATTATTATTGATTTCATTTCAATCCTTTTGAAAGCAAAACTAAAAACTGAATTTTATGCTGAATCTGATAAATTTTTATTGAATTATTGTTTGAGATATTGCATAAATTATGAAGAATATTTTGTAGTTCACATAAGACTTAAATACCAAGTGATTCTATTTGCAATATTCATATTCAATAATAATAATAATAAATAAATAACAATAAAGATGATAAATAAAATAAAATGCTTGGTTTTATTAAAAAAATATCTTTATATTAATTGCAATTTCATTATTTGCACTTTAAATTAAAGTTGAAGTTTTACCGGAAATGGCAACAAATTAGCAAAATATATATAGTAAATTGAAAGAAACGATCTAAACAACAGTATAAGTTTGGTATGACTATCAAAATTTGATGATTAAAAATGTTTTGTTTGAGGATCTATTAAGAGACCAATTACTTAAAATATTTAATTGAAAATTATAGCGAGCGGTAATACTGGCGAACCGGCTGGTTGCCAAAGGTGGCTAGTATTGAGATAAAGTGAATGTTTGTCTGTGTCCGATGACAAGGACAGAGCTGGTTTCAGATCAGTTTGTCGAGTTCAGTTGAGTTGGTGTCTTCCCTCTGTCTATTGGGCAACTGATTAACCTAATTGATTTGTTAGTTTGTGGTTGTGCACTTTGCTGCGAGTAAAAATGACTCAGTCTAAATTAGTGAAGACAAGACAAATATCTGAGTTTTCTGTTTTTGAGAAATTAAGTGATTTTCTTGAAGATGAAGACTACTGATGAATCTAGTGCTACTGTTATATTAGACACAACCTCAAAATTGATTCAGAGAAGAATCCTTCTGTGATCGAAATATGTGACACTTTAGTTCCCATAATAGAACAAATATGGTCAAGAACTTCTATTCCTGTTGCTTCTAGTAAAAGAGTTTCACAAATGATAAAAGCTTATCATGCTAAATACAGAAATTTATTAATATCTAAAAGCAGAAAATGTTAAGATAAGTTTAATTCCAACCTTACATAATTTAGAGAAGAATGTAGATGTTTATTTGATATTGCTGACTTGTATAAAAGAAAAAAAAAGTTCCAGTTATGAAATTAAAAGGTTCTAAACTATCAATGCTCTTGCGGCAAAAAGGTTATAGGTAATATTGATATTGCTACCACAAATGCTTTGAAGAAGAAAGAGGAAAAAACTACAGAGAATAGTTAAGTTGAATCAAGAACAGGCAAAAAATACTAGTACATCAGTAATGATTACTGACGGTAATGACAAAGCTGAAGAACAACAGTGTTCTTTGCAAGAAGAGGCAAGCCAACCACATCCATCAAATAGACAAGAAGCGATAAAACTACCAAGTGCCTGTGTGGTTTAATATTAAGTTAAAACTTTATACAGAAAGCATCTGACACTGAACCAAATAGTATAGGGGACACAGTTATCGACTTTTTCCGGCTTCCTTGTCTCATGCAAACAGTTGAAAGAGCTGTGAGACTGTTGGCCAAATTGGCACAAAATGTTCTGTGGTTCAGTCGCAAGAGAATTATATATAAGAACAAAAATTGACTAATGTGTGAATATGCCAAAATTGAATTTAAAGAAAGTGTTTAATGTGGCAATGAAGTAGAAAAAACATTTTACAGCTGTAACATTTGTAATCATTAAGAAATCAGTAAGAAATGCAAAATTGGACATAAAAAATATTTTTTTATTATTATGCTTTGTAATTAATAATTTTTTCCGATTGTAATGTTTATATATGTATTTAAAATCATCTTTTGTAACATTATATGAACGAAAAATTCATAAAAATATTTTTTCGAAGTTTATAATTTTTCAATCATTTTTACAAACTTTAAGCTCTTTGTGGCACTTTGAAATATTGTTGCAGTGTAACCAGAATTTTTAAAAATTCTTTTTTTTGAACCTAAAATAAGCTAACTTTTCACCACTATTGCCAAACTAAAATCTAAGAAAATTTTTTAAATGCCCTTTTTAAAAATTTCCATTTTTTCCATTTTTTTTTTAACAAATTTCAAGCTGTTTGTGGCATCTTAAGATAATATAATATTGCAATCAAATTTTCAAAAACTGTTTTTGAACCTAAAAGTCAGCTTTTCTGCACGATTACCAAACTAAAATCTAAAATAAAATTTTTAAAGCCATTTCTGTTTTACCCTATTCCAGATGCTTCATAAAATTATAATCTCTATTTCTTTTGGATAATTTGTGTGATTTTTTTGGTGAGAACATGATGGAATTTTATAAATTTTTTTAAAATTTGTTGTGTTTTGTGCTATATATATAATATTATAAATTCTAATTTTAAATTAATTATTATAAATTTTTTTTTCTATTTTAATTTTTGAATAAAATGCTATTGTCTAATTATTAAATGTGAGTATTTAATTATATGCATTTTTTAAAATTAGTTTTAATGTTACAATTAATTTGAATCAAGATAACAAACAAAAAGTTTTTTTCCTACTGTTTAGATCAAAATTATGGATATGCTGCTTTTTTCTTGGAACAGATTTTACGTACTTGTGCTCTTAACTCCAATCGATGCACTAAAATTGCAAAAAAAGTTTCTGAAATATTGTTGGATATGGATAAACAGTTGGATGCCCATATTAAAGAAAAACTGCTTATGAAGCACAATGATCAAAAAGTAAATTCAATTTTTTTTCCATTTTTGTGCTCATCAATCATAATATTAAAATAATTTTTTATTGTATTGCATTTGAATAAAAAAGTTTTGACAGTTAGAATTACGTACCATTACTTGAATATTGGTTATAGCATTGTTTTCTTAAAATGCTAATTAATTCTCAAAATAATTAATAAATGTAGTTAGTAAATTTTTTTAAAAATTAAGAATCAAATTTCTTTAAAAGAAAACCTATGATCTTTATCCATTTATGTTATTATCGATTCCTTATATGCTATAAGAATACAATTTCTTTTTGAAAAATCTAGATTATGCAAGACGGAATATTTTAATATGCAATAAAGCATTATTTATACATTTGTCATTTATTCCTCATTTACATTTATATGCAGTTTCATCACAATCCTGATTCATTCATATCACTGTGTCATATAAATGAAGTAATAATAAATTCCATCATTTATCTTACAGAAAGCTTCCAATTTATGTTTTTGCTTTTACAAAAGTTATGGATTTTATGGCTCAATCTTTATTTAACTATTCCTATTAAAGGAAATATTTTTTTTTCTAGAAAGTTTTTTTTAAAAAGAGAGATTTTTAAAAGAGATATCATTTTTCTCTTGCCAGTTCCAAATAAATCTTGATCTAATATGATCCTGGATGAAGAATCTTCTAAAAACTGAGATTACTTTTGAGGAGTGTGAACTATGATGTTGACTTTGCAATTATTCACGTTTAATGAATTGAAGACAAATTATATAATGCTAATTGGTGTAAAGGCACAGGAAAATGTTAAGAAGAGTTATTTCATTTTTGTTTAGGAAAGCAAAGGACTTCATTATCTTGTTTAAAAAAGCTAATAAAAATTCAATGAACTTAATTTTTATCATATTCAGAGGACATAATTAATTGAATATAAAGATTCAATCACATAATTAAAAAAAATGTTTAATTCATACTCGTAAAAATATAATTTTTCTTATTTTTTAGGATAAATTTTTAATTTAAAAATTCTTTGTTTTCAATATTATACATTATTGTACTAGTATTATCTTTAAAAAAATTAAATGAATTATTTCTAAATGAATTTGAGTAAGTAATATTGAATTTGTAATAATCAAAGTTGTTTGCTAAAATTTCACTTTATATTTTTACATTTATAAGTCATTTTGCATTAAATCCTTGAAAGAGAAGTAAAGGGTGCTTTATTGTACATTGTTTGTAGATTCAGTTGAAATATTTCTATTTCAGCAATAATAATAATAAAATTGATTTTAGACTAAAGTGAGTATATTTCTGATTTTTAAAATTTTTTTTTTTATTTAGATGAAAGATTATGGAATTTTTTATGTTCTTTATGTAATGTTTGAGTTTTTGTCTCTACTTATATTCTAATTTGCCTGTCTAAGTCTATATGTTTAAAAAAATAATCTTGTTTAGAAATTAGTTTCAGTTTAATTATATTTTTGTTATCAAAAGAGATACTATTTGTTTAATAACATAAAAGCTTCTATACAACTTTATATCTTAAAACTATCTATGTAATTCTTCATGTATTTAAAACATATAATTTATAAAATTATCATTTAGGATTACAAGGAAGACCAATTTCATGCAGGGAAAGCTGAAAATATTGATTTTTATTTAAACAAATGGATTTCTACTGTAAGTTACTATATTATATTTTCATTAACTTTGCTAATTACTAAATGTTAATTATTAATTACTTACAGTTTTAAAAGCAGTCTAAAAAAGTTACACAATAATGAATTTAACTTAACTTTTTTTTTTCTGATAATGAATTAGATGATGTTTCAGAAATACTCCTTATTTTTTTAATTAAAAATCTGTAATATTTATTGTGTTTATATAGTTGTGTGATTTTTGTATTGAATATATTGAATGAATAATTATTTTTAGCTTGCAAGTTTGAGCAGCAATATTATGATTTATAAGCATGATAAGGAGTTAATTTTTAAAAATATAAAATTTTCATCATTCAGAATTTTTTTTTATGAATTCTCCATTTTTTTGTTTTTCTGTTTTTAAAAATATAGTAATATAATTTAAGATACAAATTATGTATATTGTGTATACTTGCCTTACTGTATATTTATATATAGTTACAGAATTTTTACTCAAATTTGTTTTTTTGGTCTTTGGTTTGGCTTGAATTACAGGATTACTATTGGCTATCAATGACTAATAAGATTCTTAATAAGCTAAAATCTACATAGTTTTCTTACATGATTCCCATGAGTTATTTAGCTATGAGATTTGGCAACACCTACATACTTGTTCATCTTCCCTCAAGGGTTCACTTTCTATAAGTAGTTTATTCTCTTAGTTTGTTCATTTGCTAATTAAAAATAAGGTTTAATAAGTCCTGGTAGAGAAATAAAAAACCTTTATGTTTAGATTATGGATGATTTAATTTGCAGTTAACTCATATACACCATAAACTTTCTTAGAAAAGATGTCTGTATCATCTATAAAAGTATCATATTCTGAAAAAATGAAAAAAAAAAGTTTTGTAAATTTTATAAAACCCTTTAAAAATTATTTTGTGATTTTCTCAACTCACCATATAACTGACATTTAAAGGTCATTGATTTCCAATTCCCAATAAATTGAATAATATTATGAATTTACATTTACATTTTTTTTTATTGTATCAAGAATATTTTATTATATATGTGCTTTGGATTGCATCTTTGTAATTTTCGCAGAATGATTCACGTTTTCCTTCATTTGATTCAGCATTGAAAATTTGCTTGGATTCTTGGATTATTATTTTATAAATATTTTCTTATCTTATAAATATTATCTTATCTTATATCTTATAAATACTTTCTGTAAAATGTTTTTGTTTTATTATTTTCAGCTGTTTATTTATCTTATTATGTATTATGGCTTATATTGGTTAATAATTTCTAATTACTAAATGTTAATAATTACTAAATGTTAATAATAATATTAATAATATTTTATGCATTACTTTTCAGGCATTTGTTGCTGTATTGAAACCTAACTTCTTATTTTTTATTTGGGATCAAATATTTTACCACAAATGGGAGAATAAAATCTTCCAAGACATCTCTTTAGCTTTACTGGGACTTCTGAAACCTTGGTTCATGGCTGCAAAGAATCAAAATGATATTGGGAAGGTAATTCTACATTTTCAGTATGAAATCAAAGTCTTTGAATTTTTATTATAAAAGAGTATAATTGAAATGAATAGTTATATTGATGATTAACTGAAGAGGCTGTTTTAATTCTGTCAAATGATACTTTTCTTATGAAGCTTATGTTTTCAAATGCTATTTAGTTTCACAATTAGCTATTACATGGCTCTTAATCTGAATTTTGATGATCTAATTTCCGTATCATAGGACTGCCTGCACTGCAGTTTTGAAGTGTAACTGGATATCAAATAATCTTCTTTCATGTACCAAACTGTAAATATTTCTACAACTTGCAGTTTGTAATTAATGTACATTTGAACTATAATTAAATTATTTTTTTATTGTGGGCTATATGCTGTCTCCATTATCATTTTTGTTGGGGATTTTTTTTAAAGTCGTTTCCCTACTTTATAGTCAAGTTGCAAACATCATATGAGCACATTAGTTTATTTTTTTGCTATGTTCTGAATAAGGATATTTTATTTCTAACCATTTTTTTTATATTCTTTACTCTGTGGTTGCTTTTGATTGATTTGCTTCAATTGATTTCTTAAAATGAATAAATAATTTTTATAAATAAAATTTTCTAAATAATTAAAATATGTCATTTTATTTTTTCCAGGTGTTTCTTGATGAACCTGGCTTTTTATACTTCTTAGATGTTCGTAATGCTTTATCTCATATTCAAAGAAGAGGCAACTTTCTTGATGTCCCACCAATGAACCGAAATGTAAAATACACTCAAGAACCTGTTGCTGTGCCTCCACCTCCTCCACCACCACCATTGCCACCAAAGCCTCCTAGTCCTAAGCATATAATTCCAGTTGCACCTCCTGTACCAATCCCTGTTGTTCCTCCAAAGCTACCAGAATCACCTCCAAAACCTGTGAAGATTGCTCCAAAGCTCATACCATGGGTTCCTTACAACAAAGAAAAGATGAAAGAAATGACTTCAGTTAAAAGCAAAGTTGATTTGCCATTTGATTTTTATATTGATTCTGTTCGATTTGTGCCCGATAATGGGACAATTATAAAAGTGAGTTTGCTTTTTAAAATTCATTATTTCTATTTATTTAAATCTGCCTTTTATTGTGCTAAAAAATTTGCTTTTTTTTTTCAAGATAGTTGTGTTGTTGTTATTTGCTTGTTTAATGTTTTATCCTAACATAGAATGAAATGGATAGAAAAATTGTTGATTATACTGTTTTGATATTATGAATAAATTGAATGGACCTTATTATTACTAAGGTTGTATTGTTACAGCTCTCTACTGAGATAAAAAGATAAAATGTGATAAAATTTGAACGTTTAGATCAAAACCTAATGTTTTAGGCTTAATTCGTCTGTTTCTATTTTTAAAAAATGTTCTTGATTACATAGTAGCAATAGCATGCATACAAAAGATGCATTTGTTATCATTATATTGTGTATGGCAATGACATAGTGTAATTCTTGTAATTAAAACAATGAAAGTATTATTGTAAAATATTCTTAATGATAGTTTGACAAATTTATTAATATGTGAAAGAAAAAATACACAAATTTCTCTGAAAAGTTAAATTTTTTGAATTTTCTATTGATGTAAGAATGTTTTTTTTATGCCATAAAGCCATTTTTACTTCAAAATTATGGAGGAAAATGTTAGCATTTGCATTAATTTTTAAATTTAAATCCAATTTAATTTTTTAAAAAGATTTTCTTTTCGTAGTTCCATGTTTAATGGTCTAATTCTATAGAATATTGTAAATCATTTTTCACACATTTTGTTATTTACATATAGTATTTCAGCTTAGAAACATTATAATTACAAAAATTTAAAAAAAAAGAAACATAAGCACATGGTAAAATAAAATATTTTCTGAAAATGCAATTAATGAACAAAGATGAATGTATGAAATTGAAGTAACATGGCGGTTGCAAGTTAAGAATATGTCTAGAATTGTGAAAGTAATATATCAATTTTGAAATTAGATAGCAATAAGCAATATTAGAATCTGGTATTAATCAGATGAAATTTAATTTTGGAGCTCTGCTTTTTTTGGATGGGAAAGAAATGGAGGAATACATTTTACTTTTATCCTTTTACTTATACATTCTTAAAATTTTGTGTGCAATATATTTGTATTTTTAAATGAAATTGTTTTTTATTGTGATGAATTTTAAAAAGATTATAGTAATCTTATATTATGACTTGTATATTTTATAAATATTGTATATAATGATAAATTTTTCATAAACATATTGAACATACAAATCCTGATTTTTATCAGCACTGATGTATAATTTCGATAAATTCATAAATTTTTTTTATATTTATGAATATATTTTAAGAGAAATCTTGCTGTTCGAATATTTATTTTTTTAAAGCTTTTATAATTTATGTATGAAGTTTGTTTAAAATGGATTATTGTTTTTATTGTTATTTATTTTAATTTGAATAAAAAACTAAACCTGCCTTGTTTGATTTGCTTTGTTTTTTGTTAAACATAATTCCTTTTATTATTATTTTATTTCATACAGTTTTGAAATTTTACTTTAATAAAATCTCCTTAAAAAAAAAAAAAAAAAAAAAGGCCTTTTTCCTTCAAAAAAATTTAGGTGTTTTTTGGGGAAATTTTAATTTTTGTAGTATATTTATTAAATGATTTTTTTTTTCATTTATAGTCACTTTGTAATTTAAGCAAATGTATTTTTTCAAAATCTCAGAAAAACAAGATTAAATTAAATAAATCGAACATTTTTCTGTAAAATTTTGTGCAAGATTGAATTCAAACAAAATAATATTTAATGCTCGCTGTAGTTACTTAATAGATAAATTTTTCTTGGAATATGATCTTTTGATATCTATCATATTTAGCACATGAATGCTCAAAATATCTATATTTGTATTTACATGCATACAGTTGGATTATTCTTGGAAAATATTTGATTTAATATAATTTAGATATACAGATATAGATGATTTTTCATTTTCATACTAAAAACAGTGCATTACATTTTTAATATTAAAAAAACTATTAAAAATTAATTTGTCCCAAATCATATGCCATTATAAATTCGCTTACAATATAATAAAAAAATGTATATTGATAAAATTATAAAATAAAATTAAAAAAAAACCCCAGAAATTTATTATTTATTTTTAGACAAAATATATTAACGATATCAATTTTATTTCAGTACATTTTTTTCCTTCTAAATTTGACAAACTTAAAAATATTTTTTTTCAACAGTGTTGTTTATTACTTTTAGTGGATATATTTGTATACATCTGCATTGTGACATCATTAATAAATGTTTTGTATTTATATTATCTCTGTAATTAAATTTGAAATTTAAAGCAAAGATATACTAATCTTGAACCCTAGCATGGCAAAATATTTCAGATCGGAGGTTTGAATCTCTCTTAATTTCCTTGTATATTTACTGTTGCACCTGTTACACCATTAATTCATTTGTCACTGAACTTTATATGCTTATTCTATGCTATATGTATCTTTTTTCATTGTCTCGACACAGTGTGATCTCTAAGTAATTTGTACTTTTAAAAGGAAATGTTTGTGTTCTTCATTTTACAGATCATTAGAACTTAAAGCTATCAAATTCAGCATGTATATATTTTAGAAAGTAAAAATGTATGCCTTGAAGCAATTTTTTTAAAAAATTTTAATTAAAAGTTTACCAGAATTTTAATACTTTTCTTACATACATTAAAATATTACTGCATAAATTTGAGACCATCTTAAAATAGTAATAATAAGTTTAAAAAAATGTATTTAATGATACCAGTTGAGTTTCCATGCAAAATATTTTAACCATATATTTTTTACATAATTTTCAACAATAGATTTCATTTTTGAAATAATTTTTCTTGTTTCATCAAATGTTTAATCGCATGGTTTACATCAATTATAGAAAGCTAAGGAAGTTAGACTGTGCTGTTTATCTGTGCAGTTTACTTGAGGAATCAAGAAGTGAAATTACATTATCACTAAAGATAATGTGCAATTTGAAATCAATTATCTAAATATTTAAATTTTTATTGGCATAGTAATTCATGTGACTTGATTCTGTTATGGCAGTCCATGTTCACAATAAATAAAATAGTGTAAGATTATTAAAATAACATTAATGGTTGGTATAATTTGAAATTTAAAAGTATTTTGTTGAAGGAATGATGAATATCAAGCTATATACATGAGAGATTTTATTGAAATTAAATGTAACTAGCGTTCCTGGTGAATCTGGAGTTCCTTTTCTTGGTTGTTTGGTAAACAGGGCCAGTTATAAAACTCTTGAACTGAAATGACAAATTTAGCTCATGATGGGGTTTCTTGAACACACTGACAAAGGGGAGTTGCATTCGGCAGAAATTCGCGAGAGATGATGCTTTTTTCTGGAAACAACAACGACTTTTAAGTATCGATTGAACCTCGTTAATGAGTATAATTCGTTCACGAATGTTATTCATAATGTGAAACAATTTTTTTCATAGGATCAGATTTCTATGAATAGAAAAAAAAAAGAGTTCAATTCGAAAAAAATACCCAAACAAATTTATAACAATATAATTTACTATTTATAATGTATGATTTATTTTTATAAGAAAATTGTTTTGGCCACTTTTCAAAATGTTGCAAAAATGAGACACTACATTATTGTTAAAGGAGCATTTAGCCTGCATAACTACTGCGATATTAGAGTGACACTTCTCAAAATACGATGTAATAATTTCTAATGCTTTCAGTTTCAACCTTATTTCATTTGAAAGTTATTTTGTTTTGACACAGAATGTACCTGCGCGAGCTCTTCGGTAGTTCTAGCTGCTATGTTCTTCAAATTTTGTGACTACAATTGTAGTTCTGTGTTCCAATTTTTGTTTTGAAAAACAAGGGGAAAAAAAAAACAAAGTTTTTTGGGAAAAAAATCCTTTGAAACACAAATTTGATTTCCATATACTATTAACTATGCCAAGGATTAATTGCAATTTAACTCGACAAGGATTAGATCATAGATTCTGTAAAAATGTTATATTCATGCTAAGTTAATATTTCGTAATTATTATTGTACGCCAGTGCCATGCAAGGCGTTCTCTGAGATAACACCTTTATTGCATAAAGCATTAGTTTATTATTAATTAACTCTGAATTTCTCATTTTTATTTTTTTGCATAAATTGAAAGTAAATGTCTATTAATATAACTATTTTGCTATGGCCGAATGCGATAAAAATTCATAAAGCAATAGTATGAAATATTCAGTTAATTAAATTATAACGTTGTCATTTTTTTCTTGGTTTTAACTGTTCTATATTTTTTATAGGTTACTGGAAAAGTTTTGAACATGTATTTAGGCCAGAAAGCGAAATCAATTAAGTTCCAGGCGTATCCTGAACTTGGTTCTTTTTGGCGGTATCCGAAATACACTTTCAAGCAAGCCATCAATCTCGAAAGCATTCCCATGAATCCTGATGTAGTGATCATGCTCAGAGTGTACACGGTCGAACATCATTCCAAAAGTGTTTGCGTTTTGGGTTCTTGTCTGTTTGGTCCCTTTTCAAACAAGCATGGCAAAGTGAGTGCTTTTCATAGTTTTGAATCCTGTCTTATGTATTTCGTTGTTCGATATCATTACAAAAGGTCGTGTTTCAAAAATTAAATACAGTTTAAATCTACTAGCTAGTATTCATTTATATCGCCAATGGATACTATCTTTCTTTATGACATTGGCGACTTGGCTAGCTTAAACCCAGTAGAAGTTCTTAAGCAATGTAATTTTCGGATTATTCCTTTCCCCATTCGAACTTCTAAACACACACACACACACACATATTAATATGTTATATGTTTTAATACCTATTCAATACATTTTTAAATAGTAAATATTACGATAAATCGAAGTAAAATTTAAAATTTTTGATCAACTCTAAGATAACTGGTTTCCATATCTCGCTTATAAAACGAATGTTTCATCAAATGTTAAACAAATCAATTAGAGAATTAAATTTTTACAACATGTTCTGAATTGTTCCATGTTCTGATTGTCCCATAGGTCACCCCTTCTACCGTACTAGCACGAGTTATTGTACGATGTTGTTCGATATTCTGAATGCCGGTTAATGTCATGAAGATATCGAAATAATGTTGTGGGGCATTTTGTGCTTATAGAGTACGCACTCTAAATCTTTCTTATTCTATCCACATTCACTAACATCCACTCTTAACTGCGTGATGGAAATGAGACGATTGAATTTAGAACGAATCAGATACTCAATTTCCTCTCTACGCCATGCTGATTTTGACAGGTTTCCCCATTGATGACTGATTTTGGTGTACCATCTTGGGGGTAAAAAGATCGTGATTATCTGTCAGTAAACATCCGTATTTATCGCTTCTTTGGGAATCACGAAGGGACTAGGCATTAACTGTGGCAAGTTTTCTTCAACAATGTTACTTTGTTGTATTTGAAATAAAGAAATAGAAAATAATATAATCATCAAAAAATTAAACCTAGGAAATTTAACTAATCCCAGTGTTTTAGACCTTTTTGAGTTTGAAGAAATCAGTCCTGGGATTTTATCTACCTTATCGTATGCAAATATGAAATTATTAAAATAAATTAAAAAAACATAATAAATTAGACAGAGAAAATGTCGCATCTGATTTTTACAGCAGCAAATTTCACGTCTATCTATAAACACGTGAACATGATACCCCCTCACCCTAAATAATAATACACTAGATGGATAGAATGTAGCATATAATGTTTACAGCAGCAATGTACATACGTAGCAAAATGCAAGCTAGATCCGTTTAATAATCGGTCTGTCTATTCGAATGTATGTGAAAGTGACAACCAGAATTTATAAGTCTATCTATTGTTTACTAAAAGCTTTCTTTTCAATGAATGATTAATAGTGGTAATTTAATAATTTCTGATGCTTGTGTAATCCTTATAAAAAAGCTTTAGGTACATGTTTTTTGTCATTTCCAACTTTTCACTCAAAAATTTTGCGATTTTTAATTTTTATGCCATACTTTTGTATCTGTAAGATTTTATGAAATCATTAAAAAATTTTTACTTTTTATTTAAGCAGCAGGCCTCTTTGCGTGTCGGTGGACATCAAATACGTGTTAGACATGGAATACCTGACCCTGATTTTGATGTTGAACACATGCTGGCATCGCATATGGATGATAATCCAATCATACCTGGTGTGACAATACTTGTTAGAGTTCTTCCTCACTCAAAGGTATTTTATGTATATGATTATTAAAAAATTAGATGCTAGCCCTGTGACATATTTTACGCACTTTCCTTTAATTTGATTTGTTTTATGAGTGAATGAAGATGGAATTTTGAATTCTATTTTTCAATAACTTCCCTGATATTTTTGTAACTTTGATGAAAATACGCTATTTTAATATTTTTTGAATTTATCTATCATTTAGTAATCAATTCATATAATTTAATTTTGATCCCATATATGTGGAGGAATGGAATATGGGAAAAAATGATATTATCATATCATAATATTTAGAACACCAATTAAAAACTAAAGAATATTTAAAATAAAAATTTAAAAAAACACACCTTTTCAGTTCATTTATAAAAGTGTAAAGAATGTGTACTTTTACAAACCGTTTTATTAAATTTTTGCTCTGTAAATGAATTCCACTCTATAACATTTAGTTAATCAAAAGAATCTAGCAAAAGTTTAGGCCAGGATTTATTAATTTACAAGCCGCCTTTGGCGACTATGTGGTTCGTCAGGATTAAGGATTGTTAAAAATTTTAAATAAATATTTTGGCCTAAATAGGTACCTCAAAATATTTTCAAATTTTGATAGGTATATAACCCATTCTATTTTAAAAGTTTAGCTATCAGCATTAGTTTACTGTGCTATAATTTTTCCTATTTTTCTGTCTGTATCTTTATACATCCAAATATATTATAGAAAAGAGATGCATTGTTTAAAAAAAACAGACGCATTTTAAAGATTTTCCATCACTGCTTGATTCTGAATTTAAATTTTAATTGTAAGCGCAAAAAATATTTCAAAATTTTTATTAAATGCGTACTTTATATTAAAAACTTATTCAAAATGGAAAAATAAACAGATAATTCATATATTGATCATCAATAATAATAATAAAAAGATGAAATATTAGTAAAAACAATAAAAGCGATTTAAGTTTCAGTTTCACTTTCAACGTTGTAAAATACTCTTAAAATATTTAATAAAAATTTATTTAAAATTAAAAAAAATTTTATTCAAAAAATTGGTTTCTCTGAAAATATGATGTTTTGATTTTTGAGATGATGTAATTAAGATTTTTGTTCAGCAAAATTTTGCAAAGTTATTGCTGGGAAACACCAAAATTTCGTTAAAATTTTAATTAAAAAATTACTCTAATTTTCATCTACTAACTTTCGTAGCGCCAACGTGCCAAATTTCGTAGTTCTAGGTCAAATGAACTTCGAGGTGGGTGTTTATATATTTTGGCATGTGAGAACTTACGAATATTGAGTTTTTTTAGAACTTCAATAAATAAAAATCTGCCGCCGACCTGGCCTAGGGGTAACGCGTCTTCCCCGTGATCTGGGCGACCTGGGTTCGAGTCCTGGTTCGGACATGGTTATTCTTTACCCTGTGTTCTATCTGTAAGGTGTGTGAAAGAGCCCCCTCCCTGTGAAAAGGGGTTGTGCAAGCGAATGTGTGTGTCATCTTCATATGAGCTAGAAGTCAGACTTCTGCCCTCGGGTGCTCAGGGACCTGTGCCCTCAGAAGCCACTTCATACTTGGCTTAAATCGCTGACAGTTCGTCTACGGGCTTGTAAAGTACCTTAAGTAACAACAACAACAACAACAATCTTCTTTCGTGATACGGAGAATAACTAACATTTAAATATTGTTCAAAGTCAAAGTTCTGCAGAAAACTTTGTTAAATGGAGACTACCGCTAGTAAATAACGAATTCCTGGATTATTTGAGCGTTTGATTAAGGAAAAGAGCAAATCATATATTTAAAGTTACTCAGAGGGAGCATTATTTTTTTAGTTTCATGTAGTATTTAAATTACCTGCATTTTATTGAATGTTTTCTTTTTAGGATCCTGTTTCTGCTTCAGAGTATGAAACCAACTGCTACCGATCGGAGCTTGCGAGACCAAATGAATCTGAGAATAGACTTTATAAGCATTATCTAGAGTCTGATGATATTGCTATGACCGTGAGAGATAAGGCTTTGTTACTGATTGGACAAGGTATGTCTTTTATCACTAAAGTAATAATTCATGTTATTTTATATCAAGGTACTTTATATACCTATACTTATACGTATACTTATTACCGTAACCTGATCTTGGAACCTGAATTATAATAATTGAGAAATATATTGAAATCAAAAGTCTGTGATTAAAAAGAAAAACGAAAATTAAATGTACTTTATCGGATTATATATAAAAAACAAAGAAAGAAGGAAATTAGAAGATATGCCTGTCTAAAGAAGCTATTATCCTGTTCACAATATCTTGAATATGATTGCACAGATTAATTAATGAAAATCGTAATAGAAAACCTCACGCTCAACTTCCCAGGTAGCACAACATGGTGCACAATATTATGCTATATCATATTTGTAATACAATACAATATTGCAAATATAATTTAATATCATATATCATTATACAATATACGTGTGATATTGGGTTAGTATATATTACACTACTAATTGATTTTATCCTCTGTTTCATCTCTAAGCCAGAACAATTTGTTTTATTTAACAACTGCAGTTTAAAATTAATTTGTTGAATGTCTTCATTTATAAATAACTCATAGAATAATGTAAATTACTTTAGGCAATGAAGACATTTTAAATTTATGCATTTATCTGTATTATTACTATTAATAAAGTGAGTAAAATAATTGGCCGTTGAAAGTAGTTCGTCTAATATGAGTATAAATTTTTTACAATTCAGCCTTTTAACATTTTACTATTTTCCAAAATGATAAAGCTTATCAATTCTAAATCTTTTATAAAATTTGATTTTAAAAATATTATTTAACTTTACAATTTTTCTCAAATGAATAATACGATCAGAAGCTCATATCTTAGACTATTTACTTATTTATATGGTTCCCATGCATATTACGCTTGCGAGAGTCATTATTTTGCATTTTTATTGCAATTTGATGCTTGCATTTTACCTTGTAAACTTCTTTTTACTATATCAGCTTCAGCAAATGATGCTACTTTGAAGCAATTGATCCAACAGCAGTTTCCTAAGGAAGGCTCTGATGTGGAGGATTTCCCTTATCAACGATATGTACATTACAGTAATAAGCAACATGGCATGATGGTACTTGTTGATAAAGTAGCTGGATTACCATGTTAGTTTTACTTACATTTCTTTTATTATTAACTGATTACTTTTACTGATTATATTTTAAATTATTAATGATTGCATGTTAACTCATTATTTAAAACATGAATGATTTAATATTTAGTTTGATACTGTTACACAAAATAATCAAAATTCTTCTGTGGGATCCAAGTTCTTTTGTGAAAAAGTCCAAAAGGTTCAGTAACAAATAACGACACTTTATTCTATACAAAAGCACTAAAACATAATATCAAAACACAGCCGCAACATATACAAGACAACACTTGCAGTAAATAGTAGCACATAAGCAGTGAATCGATAATAAACAACTGTAACAATACGATGCACTCTGAGAGAACTCGCAAGTGCTCGATACTCCAAAGAGAAATTTCGCTCAACTATTCGATTGAGTTCAATTCAGCTGACTACGTCTCTTGACTCGTCTACTGATTCCTGCCATAAAATTATAAATTAATAATTGACAAAATTTTAGTTTCATGGGTTGAGTATATTGCCGCATTGAAAAGAGGTAGTTGACTCCCCATGGACGAATGGTCATAGCACTGGTCTCTTAATCAAGAGATCGTAAGTTCGAATCCCGCTAGAGACAATGCGATTCACATAAAAGCAGAAGATCTGTCAGTCACTGAGTTCTGAGTTCAGTTAATAAATTGGTTTAGCTCTACTTCTTAAGTGTGTCATTGAGTTCCACACTAAAGAACCTACGTGACAATACGATTACTTCCTCGTTTTTCAGCGCAAACTCAGTCGTCATAATTCCCATTAATAATCGTACCCCTGCACCTGTTCTTGTTATAGAGGGCGCGAATTTCTCAAAAAATTCCAGCACCAGTCTTTCCCTATTCCAGGATAACTGACAATATTTATATTTGTGAATGTCGTTATTTACACATCACGCTGATATAATTATTATGGAACAACAGATTTTATTAGAGTTTATTTTAATAATATATAGAACATCAATAAAGTTCTAATTTATTATAAAACCGTTATTTCTTCACAATGTACTGTTTCGTACTTTCCATCCCTCTTACAAAATGTACTCGTCTGTTGGAGGTTGAAAGTCATTCACCTTTTAATGAGAACCTAGAAATATATATATAAATTTCATAATATGAAGATAAAGTTTTGATCTTGCTAGCCAGATAGAAAATTCCCTCTTTTGATTAATCGAAATTCCTTTAAAAACTTTGAAAGTGTTAATTCATTTTTATATGAATCCGTAAAAAGTGTTGAGGTTCTTAAAAGTAGTTCAGTAATTCCGTTTTCATATTAAATTGATAAAGTAGAGAGATACAATGCTGTAACGACCGGGAGGGGGGAAGGAGGTATAGATGTCCCTGTCACCAGTCTCGGGATCGTCACGGAGAAAAAAAACATTAATGCTTTCATATCCCTTTTTAAAGTGAAATATCTTGAGGAAATGAAAAAAATATTGCCAATGCCTCCATTGGCAATTGCTAAACCACTACTGACAAATAGGAACAAAAAATTCATATTATACCATGTAATGTCTCGGCTTCGGTATCGAAAGGTTCGACACCGACTCCACCGAAGAACCTCCCTGTCAGTGGATCTGATGTATATTAAATCCTTCGGGACCAAACGTCCTCCTTCTGGTAAAATACGGAGATTTGGAGAGAGGATGCTAGCTCATGTGTCATTCTCGTCATCTGAACCGTAGTACAAGATTTGCGAGGTGCGTCTCAAAATAGCTCTAGTGTTATTTTAAAAAACAGCATTTAATCCAACTAAGCAAAAACAACTTGCCACTATTTATCCTCGCTATACCATTTATGAGATAATCATTTACAATTAATTAAATGATAATAATTTTAAATAGTAATTAAAGATGAAAATTTGTGCTTGTGTCTTAATGGTTTTGCTATGTATAGAAAAATGGGATTAAAAGATTTTTTTCTTGTTGTAGTATTTCTGGAGGGAAGATATTTGCAGTGCCTTGCCCAGGTATTTCCTGGAGAGGACACAAAAATGGGAGATGGCAAGTCTCAAGTTATAAGTTTTGTTACGAATGAGTTAGAACTGGACAGTTCACAGAGAGCACCTGACTGGTCAGATCAACCTACGGTAAGTTAGAAATCAGTAAGAAGTATTATTTAATCTTTAACAAAATCTTCAAAACAGCAGCATCCGATAGTGTTTTTCCATGCACTTTACTTTTCTTAAAATCATAACATATTAAACCAAATTGAAATATAATTTATTATCCTCGGTTTTGTACCGATCGGAGGCCAGGGAAGGTTACATGCCTTGGTGCCCCTCTTAAAGGTTGTAATAGAGACAATATTAGTGCATTTCTGCTTATTTTTCAAATTACGATGAGAGGGTAAAAATTATAGGAATGGTCTCCCGAAAGTTTTCTCGCATATTCCGTAAAAAAAAATTATTATTCCCCCCACATACACACCGCGAAAAATTGCGTATCTTGGGTAAGGCAGAGAACGTCTTGCAGGGCATAGGCTCTTGCAGACATATAATAATTACGAAATGCTAACATTTGGCGAGAATTTAGTATTTTTACTAAATCTATCGTGTGATCCTTGGCGAGTTTTTTGACAATTAATCCAGAAAAGGAATTTGTGCTTTAGACGCATTTTTCCCAGTCGATTGAAACAAAAATTTCACACAGAACTACAACTGTAGTCACAAAATCACATACCAAATTTTATACATTTAGGTCATTACGTTTTTGAGTTGTGTTTACAACAGCCAAACAGACAATGTCAAATATTTCTATACTGATCTCTTGGCCAAGATTAGCAAAAAATCAGAGTAACCTGAATTTATTAGACAAATGTCTCTGGAGACAGTTCATAGCATTCCATCTTCGACTCTGAAAATGTACACTGATGGCAGTAAAGGAGATGGTGGCGTTTCTGGTAGTGGCGTGCACATTGAGACTCCTGAAGGAGCTACTGATATTTTGTTTAGAAATCCTGTCGACTGTTCTGTATTCAGGTCCGAACTTATTGCAATCTATTCTGATGATGATTAGGTGTGTGCCAAAAGTGGCGTTACACCGGTAAAAGCTCATAAATAATAATAATAATAATAATAAAAAATAGAATTTAAATAGCTATCAAAGGACAAGCTATTGAATTTTTTTTCATAATTTTGTGTACTAGAAGCTAAAAACATCCAAAGGAGGGAGAAAAAAAAGAGTAGGCATAAAAAGAAAAAGCGGAGCGGTCTAAATAGCCCAAGCAGAAGAATCTACATAATATTCCAATAGCATCATTGAAACATAATTTGTAAATAATAAAATTTACCGAAAATAGGCAATTTAAATTTTAAAAAAAATAAAAAATAAAAATTAAATAAAAAAATTATATGAATAAACAAAAAAGTGAAAAATATAAATAAACAAATAAAAAATAAGTAAAGGAAAAAAAATAAGCAAACAGAAAAATAAATATATACAATTGCTCAGTCTAAAGTAGAGTTCATGAATCAGGAACAAAAGGCCTGATAGAGTTCTTTTTGCATTTTTTTCCTTGTACTCACTAGATACTGTCCACTTTTAACAGTGCTTGTCAAACCAGGATAAATTATTGTTCAATTTGGAAAATTCTGTTTTCATTATGATAAAGGAAATCCAAAATATTTTGAGTTCTAAGATCAATTTATTGTTTAATAGAATTTGGGAAATATTTATTTATTTGAGGTTTAATAAGTTTTCTTAAATGATGAAGAATAGGGCAATGGAAAATATAGTGTGGAATGTCATCATAATCATTACCACATCTACAACTACAATTTCTCAAACTGAATCTTTTAAGATAATGTGGGCAAAGTTCATGGTTTGTTGTTAATTGGGCTAAATATTTATTGTCAATGCATCTATTTCTTTTTACCTGAGAAAAGATACTGAAAGTAAAGCGGTGGTTTTCATTATTTTCCCATCTTAATTGCCATTCATCGATGAGAATTTTACGCAGACACGTTTTGATTGTTCTTTCAGATTCTCCAAGGTGATAGTCAATTGCTGGTTTAAATGAAGCAGCTTTGGCAGTCATATCGGCTAGTTCATTACCTTTGATGCCAATGTGGGCTTTAACCCAGTGTAATGAAATATTACCATTTACATTAATATTACATCTTCTACTGAATTAATTTTGGGATTGAATGTTTGAAGAGCCTTTAATACACTAAGGCTGTTATTGCAATCTATAAGGGACTTCAATATATCGACACGTCCTCTGAAATTGTCTTCGGAGACATTTGGATTTTAACGGATAGTCGTGCCTCTATACAACACCTTTCTCATTGGACGAAAGTGAGGGACAAGATTAGCATGAATATTTTAGACCTTATTGTCAAGCTCTCCGCTGATCACTCTATGCACTTTTAATGGGTCCTCTCACATTTGGTTTAAATGGTAATCAGATAGCGGATAATCTAGCTAAGACTGCCTCAGCTGACATATTTCATGGTGATGCAAAACTAACTTATTCTGAAATCTCCTCTATCAAAAAAAATAGAGTAGAGTGCACTTTGGAGAGTCCCACCTGCTCACCCTTGGTACTTTGGTAAGAGTCCTGGTTGGTGTCACCGCATAAATATCTCTAGAAAACACCAAACGGCTCTCTCTAGTTTTTTGAATGGACACACCTAAACCCTCACCTTCCAACACGGACGGAGGATCTTTGCTGAATGTCCTTGATGCAAGGCAGATCAAGCCTCCCCCAATCACATTCTTAAATGTTTAAATTTTATGATTTTTGAGATTTCAAAGGATACGCTATTGTTTTTGGATTTTTTAGAGATCTTTGGTTTCATGAAGGTGGTATAGCGCAGCTATAATTGGGATTAGAAACAACAACAACAACAGTGTGTCAAAAATGTGTTTTTTGAACTCATGTAGGTCTAAAACGTGGAGATTCGTTTAAATCCCGAGTTCGAATCGAATTATTTGCATGTTATTTTTGTTTCATATTAGCAAGAAAATATTTCTAGCCTGGTATACAATATATAAATTGTATTTGACGTGCGTGATTAAAAATGGTGCAAAATATTCACAAGGGCTGGGCGATGGATCTAGAAATAACAAATTTGGTATTTAATAACTTGTTGAGTTCTCTAAATAAGAAATTTTTTAATAGAAAACTAATTGATATTTTCACACTTTTGCTCAATGACTTTGGAGCATACTATTACACAAAAGTTACTATTTCACCTTTTAGATTTTGAAATATTAACTTTTCAATGATATTTATTTATTTTTACAATTTCTTTCTTTAGTTAAAGTAAATTTAAAAAGAAAAATATTTTTTAAGTATACTTTATAACAATACTTTTCATTGTTACATTATAGCGTTTATAGAGAAGTGTATTACTTACGATATTAAATTCATTTTTTGAACGCACCTTATCGTGTTATAAGTAAGATAAAAAATATAGAAAATAAAATATAGCAATTAATATAGATAAATCAAGTGCTTAAAAATTATCACTTTACAATGCTTTGATTTAAAGTTAAAATCGTTGAACCTTAATTTATTTTAGTGATTTTATTACTAAATTTTTATTTTTTATTACTTTTTAGAATGTCAAGCCAGAATATGACGACAGAGCCTTCATTTTGGTTTCTTTGTATGGCTTAAGACCCCGTTATGATTCTGCCAACCAAAGGTTACTCGACAGGGAAGGTAGAGAGCCTAGATTCAATTTACAACAAGCAATAGCTTGGTCAGCTATGCATTGCTTTGACAAGTGAGTAGTAGATACCATAATTTGAATCAATTGATGATTCTTGAGGATTGAAGATGATGATGATCTTTGGATCAAGATAGAATACATTTATGTTCTGGAATCACATAAAAATGTTTCTATATTATGTTTAAGATTTTAAAAAAAATATACGATTTTGTCTCATAACAGATAAATGGAATTTGGAAAAGGATCTTATCACAAAATTGTAGAATGAATCAAATTTTTGTTTCATTTATATATTCACTAAAAGAATCGGCTTAACCTTTGGCTTTAGAGCGTCATTTAATCTTCCAGCAGGGGAACACTAGCAAGAATGTGGGCAGAAGGCACAATAAAGTGAAGGAATTGAAGTAAAATAGTAAAAATTAAAATAATGCAATGGATATAAAGATTCTGAAGGGGAAATAACAAGAGAAATAAATTTTGATATGCTTAAAATCTAACAGAGTTAGATAAATTTTAAAATATACAATTAAGATTTATAATTATTAAAACTTCTAATTAAAACTTTAAAAACATTTTTTTGAGTAAATACTTAGTACTTAAGAAGTACCTTTCTGCCAGATTTGTTAGCTCCAGTCCAACGATTTGCTCTGTTTTGATTTTTTTTCGAAATTTACAGATAATATGTAGTGTAGTAATTACATTAACTCTAATACCTTTCCTTTTGATACTATTAATGGTGTTATCTTATTAACATCAAGGTACATTTCCCATGATCCTCCTTGGGATCTTTATTAGATTGTATTCAAGTGAGTGTCATGTATTTTTCGTGTTTGTGTCTGTTTTGCCTTGTGAAATGTGGAACTTAGAAAATAATTAAATAACTGTTCTTAAAATTTGCCATTTGTTTCCATCTACCTCATAATGAAATTATAAAGAGTCTCGTCCCCCTACAGCATTCTATTAACATTATTATGCTAAATATGCAAGCTTATTAAAAAGAAAGTATAAATGCACCGAAGTTCACGATGACAGCTAATTATTTATATTTCTTTCCGCCGTGTTTTTAGCATGATAAAGCTTATAGGTTGCCAGATTTTCTGTAAATAGCGTATCGCGAACTGTGATTAAAAAATTCTTCAAACCACTCTACAGATAGATCACTACATCTAGAGCTTTTAAATTAGGCATGAAAGCACTTTTGGGGTAATAAATGCTCACTAAAAAGATTTTCAGTTATATTTTCAAATAAAAATTATTTGAAATATTTGTGGGAAAGAATCGTTTTTTAGTTCCGTTTTGAAATAAAAAAATAATTTTGATGTCAATTTTATTTTTATAAAATTTTCTTGAATGCTAATAAATTTCAAAGAACATTTTAAAATAAATTTTACTGCAATATTAGTTATCGATTTATAACTATGTAAATTGCGACGATATTAAATGTAGATTACAAATATATTATCAAATATTGTTACTTTGTATACTATTTAATCATATATTAACCTACTATGATGTCTCTGCATAGAGATCCGAATCTTCTGTAAATATTGTTCTTTCCTTTTCTTGTTTTTTTATGAATGGAGTGAAATTTTATATTGTTTATTTTTTGTAGTTATTTCCATTTTTATTTTACAGAGGTGCAGTGTATGCTGGAATTCATCAGATTCCCCTTTTGAAGGGCAGACCTCCCGATGACATTCTTCAAAAACTAAGTTATCTTCCTTTGGATTATATATGTAAGAAATTTAAGAGTCAAGTGAAAGTATTTGTGAGTATATTATTTCAGTTTACATTTATATTGGACTTTTATAATTATAATTCAATCTCAAAATACTTTTACAAAAAGATTCAATTAAATCACAAAATCTCTAAATTTATTTTTAAATATAAAGGTTGTTTTATATTCGCGATTGATTTACCATCTGTGACGATTAGCTTGTTCGCCAGTATTAATTTCAATAAATTTTAATAGATTTCAATAAAAAGTAATTTAATAGATTTCATAGTATTTAATAGGCCGGCGTCCTGCATAGGGATAGCGCGTCTTCCCCGTGATCTGGGCGTCACGGGTTCGAGTCCTGGTTCGGCATGGTTATTCTTCTGTGTCCTATCTGTGAGGTGTGTGAATATGCTCTCCCTCATTGTAAAAAGGAGTTGTGCAAGTGAATGTGACGCATGAAGTAGCTAAGTCGTACTCTTCGCCCTAGTTGGCGCTACTGAAAAAATAAGAGACGCTCACTCGGCTTAAATCACTGACAGATAATTGTCAGCTTGCTTGTAAAGTATCATAAGTCACAACACAACACAGGATTTAATAGATTTCAATGAAATATTTTATTTGCAATTTGGGTTTAATGGTTTTTCCTTACAAAGTAGTGAAATAATTAGCCAAAGATTTAGCTATTGAGATTGAAGGGCTCTTAAAGTTTTGTTTTATAATATCTTGCGAAAATAGAAGGTGCCATGATGACAAATATTTAACGTTTTTAAAGTTGGGAACGAAAACTACTTTATTTTCTTCCTCAAATTCTTAAAAATTTTCTAAAAACTATCCAAAATATCTTTTTTTTTTTGAAAAAAAGTTTTTAAAATTAATGGGCTTTTAAAGCACTTAAAAAAATAATGTTTGTGACAATGCTCAATAAATATTTTCTTAACATTTGCTCAACAAAGTCTCTCTTTTTTATAGGAAGCTGCAAGTATTGAAGTATCAGTATGGGATGGCCATTTTACAAACAATGAATGCCCTCCTTTACCAGTAAGTTCCATTTATTTGTTTCAAAAATGATACATTACGACACTGTTATAGACTTCAATCATCTGGACCGATTTTGAGATGTTTGGAGGTTATCGATAAAGGAATATATTTTCAAGACTAGAAAATAATAATGGAATGGCAATCAATGATCTTGATACCTCCTTTCCTAAAATGAAATGAGTTGAAGTAATTCTTTCAATATTGCCGTGACTTCCTCCTATGTAACGAACAAACATGCAAATTTGCTTAGAACAAAGGCTCAGCTGAAGTAGAGGTTATTACTTTCTAGTACATCTATACAAAGAGAAAGTATCTTAATTGTCAAAAAATTTGAACTCGAAATTTTAACGAATCTCCGTGTTTCAAACTTTTATGAATACGAAACGTTTTTGGAATTGTCTGTCTGTTTATCGTATGCTTTTCTGAACACGATAATATGGTATTTATACCAAATTTGTAGATTTCTATAACATTTTGAATGAAATCCATTCTGATGCTATCTGTCCGGTTACCCGAGAGCAGGTGATCGCGATGATTACAAAGCATAATAAGCTAGATCGATTAAATTTGGTACAAACATTTAAGATCTAAAATGTGGATATATGTCAAATATTGAACCATAATCCAACAATGGGTAGACTGTCTGTCAGTCTGTGTTTTCATAAGGCATGTAAAGGAGATTACTCAAAAACGCAAGAAATTAAACGTATGAAATTTAGTATCTGATTTTATGATTATAATTGTAGTTGTGCTAAAATTTGGCTTCAGTTGGTCAGGAAAAAGCATTCAAATTTATCGGTATCAATAGTACTATTATTTTAATGTAGATGACGCTCAGAGATAGTTATTCTCACATTGAAGTTCACGAGGTAAGATATACTTCCGTGCCTCGTAGAGATAAACTCGAGTGCATTTATTAAAGTTTAATACAACAGTTATTATAATTTATGTAATACAAAATTCAAAAGTAGTAAAGTATTCGTAAATATCTATTTTTAACTATATATAATAATTAATATGAAATTTTTCAATTGTGTTCGTTTAATCCATAAATATACTTAACTCTAGCAACATAAAAACATATCTGGGTTTAGCTAGTAAATAAATATTCAATTTATTCTGTTAAAGTTATTAAAATAAAAATTTAACCTTCAATAAAGCATTAATATGCTGATCAAGTTAAAAATGTGAAATTAATAGTTGGATTTGTTAAAAAAGGGTCTCATATTCTACTCTACCTAAATTTGCAACTGCATATGTATGTAATGAAACTTTATAATTAAACATAATTGAATCTGTCGTTATTATTTTTATGTAAATCTTTCGCTATATAGTTTTCTATAGCCTATGTTTATTAACCATAATTTCATGAATTAAAATGAAGGTTGTTCTGTGTCCGATGTCTTTGATTCAATTTTTGATATTTATCCTATCTTCCGCATTCCGTTTAATTTGGATAAAGGGGCTTTTAGTGTAATAGCAGTTTAAAGTTTTAAGGATAATTCAAACCCATTAATTATGGTCATTTATATATTAGGAATAATTATTTCATTTCAATCAAATTTTACAAGAATGATGATTAGACCTTTGTTACGTTTATTATTATCATCATTTTTCACATTTTTAAAAATGTACTTCCAGTTAGTTTGTGTAATGCTTTTTACTTTCTCGTATATGAAGTATACAAAGGGAAAATATTGAAATTGTCATAAAGATTCGAACTCCAAGAAGATTTTGACTAATTGCCACGTTTCGGACTTCCCTGAGTTTCATTTCCAATATACCCTTGATGAACTCTGATCCAGATCATTTCAACCTCCAGCTCAGCAGCTTTTCCTTTTATATCTAACATTATTATTTTTTGTTTGTTTCACCAATGGAATCAAGGGCTATTAAATCTAAGGTATACATGTGTGAAATTTAGTAATTGTAGTTCAAATGGTCTGAGCAGTAGAACCACCGCGCGCGCACACAGAGGATTATAACTTTTTAATGAATGTAATTTCTTTGTTCTTTTTATTGCTGGTTTTATACAAAAATTTGCAAAATTCCTTAAAATAGCTAAATCTATCTTTTTTCTTTCTTTTTACTTCAAAGATTATTTCATCAGTTGTTGTTTTATGCAATTTCTGTTATTTTAGTATTAAAGAATAGTGTTTTCAGGTTCACACGGATCTTCTTAATATTTCAAACAACCCATCCAGATATCTAAAAGCTGCAGAACACCCATCAGGTGCTACTGTTGCAGATCTGCTGAGGTTGGGACTGAAGAATCCTTCACAATTTAGTGCTTACAAGAAAAAGATACTGGAACTTCTAAAAATAGCTTTTAAAAGTAATCTGGTAAGTAGACTAATGTTTTCTGTATTTTCAGCATTGTAACTTTAATATGTTCTTTGCCTGCAGCATGCGGGCTTTGACGTCTCATTCGGAAGGCGTAATTTGAGTAATTAATAATGCTATCTGATAAAGAACTAGTGTTGACTGATAGCGCCAACTGATGGAAAGCGTAGCTGAAAGACATGCATTTGTCCTTGTGGGATTAGCAGTTAGCTCAGATATTTAATATATATTTATAGTTTCGATATAAACGTGTAGCCATTTGGCTACACGTTTTTATTCCATTTATAAGCTTTTCATAACTGCTCCAAAGTTCCAAATCTTTTTTTAAAGGCCTTTTGATAAAATTTCTAGAAAAGACATATTAATGGCAATAGTGGTAATAAAATTAAATTTCAACTGGAAACTTGGAAAAATAACAAGATGAATGAACGATTGAAAATGGTGAAAATACCAGATGATTGAAAATATCTAGATAAATAGTTCTACTAATAAAAATACTATCAATTTTTTTGCTTTATAAAAATATATTGGTAAAAAAGGACTTTTATTTTTATTACAGAATTCTTATAATGTTATTTGTGCCATGGCTTATTGTTTAACTCATAATGTAGCTTTGACACATTTTAATTTATATAAAATTTCACCAAAATAATAATAATTTTTTTAAAAACAATTTTTCTGAATTATATATAGCTATTCAAAATACGTTTGTTTGTTTTTTTTGTAAAAAAATTAAAAAGTGATGTATTCTAGGATTAAAATGTGAGAGCAGCGACAGTTTGTCAACCCAAAAGCAAGAAACACTGTATTTTTTTTTCTGTATTAAATATTAATACAAATTACCATAAAAAACAACAACTTTGCCTCTAAATAGCCCAAAATTTATAACTGAGATTATCTAAACTGTGTTTATGAAGATTTCTGATGTATTTTTTTAAATCGCTGAATGACTTTAAATAGATTTGCAATATTAAACAGTTATGGTTCCGTCAAGGAAATTTGAAAGCAGCCCTAAATTAGTAACAAAATGGAAAAAAATAAATAAATAATAATTCAGCGAGTGAATTTAATCTCGATAATTACGTGTCTAATTAGATCTTAGTCCAACGGTCAACCCTATTGAGCGTTTTGAACAATTTTCTCTTGACACATGTCGTAATTTACGGATGGCACTATAAAGAATATTGTAACGAATTTTAATGCTCCTTCTTCGTGCAAATTCACAAAAGGATTAAGAAAAGAGTTTTATTGATAGCTCTAAAGAATGCTCTATGAATGCCTCGTCAGTGACCCCCGGACTTGTCAATCATTTAACGACTTGGTGACAAAAATGAAAGACCCAGAATATTTGAGAATCTTGGCGATAGCTGCGTTAGGAATCGAGTTCCATAGTTTGTTCAAAATCATTCGATATCCTGTTATGCAGTAGTCAGTAGCTGAGTTGAGTTTAATTGAGCAGTCGGGCTAAGTTTCTCTTTAGAGTATTGATCTCCTGCAAGTTCTCTATTTGCTTTGTACTGTTGTGGTAGTTTAACAGATATTATTGGTTTGTATATTGCTTTTTGCTTCAAATTTCGTTTTTGGAAAAGCCTCGGTTGTATTTTGCGTGTGTTTTCATAGAATAACCGATCGTTCCAGTTGGATATTTTCACCATATACTAACCGCATAGTGTTTGAATTTTTCCACTTTAGCATTATGTTAATAAGTAAAGAATTTAAAAAATGTGTCACTTGTGCACAACAGCAAATAAAAGACTAATGGAAATTCAAAAAAAAGAAAAGAAAAAAGGAATGAATTTTAAATTTTGTGATCAACGCACATATTAATATATTTCTGAAGAATTTGGCTTCTGTCATGTACTAAAACAAATTTATTTTTTGTTCTTATTTGATAATTGTTGGATATAAGATAATTAATTAAAATCAAGATTGTTGACATTTCTCAATTTTTTTTCCTAAATGAAATTTTTTTTATCTATCACTTTCAGATCGTTTACTGATTGATGATTTTGATTTTTAAAATCAGTATATTTAGTAGTAAAGGATAGATTTAAAGATGATGGATTTGCTTAACATGCACTTGACGACAAAAACATTTCTACAACCCATGACACCCACAGAAAGATTAAAAGCTTAGTTTTGGTTTGTATTGTCTCGATTGTCTTTCTCAGGAGTAATGCGTTGTGTTCTAGTGTATAAAAAATATAGGATTCTTTTGGGCAGGAAACGGTAGACGTCGTAATTAAGAGTGTAGTTTAGAAAAAATTTAGAGTATAATCGTTGCTGAGATTGAATAAGTGAAAATGTAGTTTGGCTGTATAATTAGGGTTAATTTTATCTTTTCTTGGTCTCAATATTTAAGGCTAATTAATTAAAATAGTATAAGATTTTTTTTGTGTGTGTATTTGTGCTTTAATCAATATTAAAGTTACAAGCAAGTTCGTCAGTCAATATTACTGTGGATTCGAACTGAGTTTTATGCCAAGAATAAAAATTTGTATTTTTTAAAATTGAATTTTCATTTCAAAAAGGGCCAATAAGCATCGGCATAAAGACAACACACATTATGTCCAGGATGCTAATTTTCTACAAAAAAATTAACTAACAATAGTAATTTTTTCAGGCTTTTGATTTTATTTTTTAGTGAAAATAAAGTATGTTTCACGAATCTTCAAATATTTTTTTATCGTATTCTTATATGTAGATTCTATTTAAGTATCTAAAATTTGTATTATGCAGTGCATAATTTAATTGTTAACGAAATTATCATTATACTTTTTTGAATCGATAATACTTCTGAAATGAAATTATAGCCATTATTGCAAATGACTATTCAAATTATTAAGCATTTTAAAAGTAGCAAAAATTGAATTCGTTTCCATACAAAATAAATGTTCAGTATATATACGAAAAATGAATTACAGATTTCTGATTTATTTTTATTATTTTACAGGACAATTCTTTGTTGAAATCTGGATATTCTGCCACAATTTAAGAGATGTTTCATTTTTGCATTCATATAAATTGAAGAAATTATAATGAATCTATGCATATTGTGATAATCAATAAAAGATTACTTGAAATGTATTACTTGTGGCTCATTTTATTTTAAACTACCCGCCTTTGGCGATCAGCTGGTTCGCCGTGAATACTGATTACGCTCAACTTAAATTAAATCTCTTATGCATAATTTGATGTCCATGATTCTCTCAACAAAAGAGAAGTTTACCTAATGAAGTCGAGTCCCATGACGTCATAGTGCCATTAAAAACGAAAGTCTATTCCAAGTTGCATGTTGTAATGTGAAGTAATATAATTTCACTTTTTCATTCTTCGTGTAAATTGCACAGAGAAAAAGAAAATCTTCTTTTACGAACCTTCAACTTTATATTTGATAAAATAATAAATATTTGGCGAAACAATGAAGGCAGTTTGAATTTCATTGCAACAATGAAAGCCACTGCTGAAAATAATACAAAAATATTTTTTTAAAAATATCTATAAAAAAACTTGGCCGAAATCTTCCTATCTTCCTCTCATTTTCCTATAAAATTCATTTTAATTAAAGATTAAAAAATCGCACCTAGATGCATGTTTCCATCCTCGAAAATGCATTTGTATCGAATCCGGTTTCTTGAGATCAAGCGGTTTTTCTTATTAAGTAGCATATATTCACATACATTATCTTTTATTATTAGTCGAGATTTTGGTATAGCGTAATATATATATATATATATATTTAATCATTCTAATTTTGGAATATGATTGGGAAAAAATTCTTGGAATAAATTTATTTTTTATTACACGTATTTATTACACGTATATATTTTTTTCTCAGATTCTTAATATACATTGAGAAAGTATTGTAGTTCAAAACATTTACCTCCACGGTTTCATCACTTCTGCGAACGTTTAGCGCAGTATGGCCGCACCGGCTCTTGCGTCATTAAACCAAATCAAATCATGAACCACTGCAATCCAACTAGAAAGAAGGAATGAATGTTATCAATTTGTCTGTGAACATGATCTATCTGTGATAACTCAAAAATTCAACAAACTGGAGAGCTAAAATTTCGCATGTGATTTATGCACTCAAATTGCAAATGTTTATTAAATTTTTGAATAAATCTGTACCTAAATACTAGCAAGCGTCCTGGCATAGGGGTAGCGCGTCTTCCCCGTGATCTGGGCGTCGCGGGTTCGAGTCCCACCAGTTCGGGCATGGTTGTTCTACTTTTGTGTTCCATCTGCAAGGTGTGTGAATGTGCCCTCCCCCCCTCTGTAAAAAAGGGCTGTACAAGCGAATGTGACGCATGAAGTAGCTAAGTCGTACTCTTGGCCCTAGTTGGCACAACTGGAAAAAAAACAAGAGACGCTCACTCGGCTTAAATCCCTGACAGATCTGTTAGCGAATTTGTAAAGTGCTGTAAGTCACAACAACAACCTAAGTACTATTTCTAAGCACATATTCAATTTTTTTTTACTGCATCGTACTGTAATATAATAAGCCTTTTGTACAAAGATGTCTTTGATACTCTCTTTTGCATTCATTTCAAATCAAAATATTATAAATTATTTTAATATATTGTTTTTTTTCTTTATACTTACTTCTAACTAAAAATCTTTATCTTCTTATCTTAAAACATCTTTATTATAGACTTTTAGTAACAAGTTTTGTATTTGTAAAAATGTTTATGCATTTTTCACTCCCTTTCTGATCTGCTTGTTTCAAAATTTTGTAATCTTTTGGGCTTTCAATAATACTGATACTGACAATATAATACTGATAATTTTTCCCGAATTTAATTATTAGTTAATAGATTGATTTAATTCCATTATGCATTTTGTCCTCTGGGTCTGAATATGAGAAAAAGTGGATTTCAAACTCAAACAAACATTTGTTTTATTAATTAAGGACTAAAAATAATTAAAATAAAAAAATTGAATTTTAGTGATCATGATTAAAATTATTAATTAATTAAAATTAAAATTATTGTCTTTAGAATTGTTTTTATACGTAGAGCTCTTCCATTTTCTTTGCATTTATGATTCAACCAGTGGGGGAGATCTCCCCGAAATTTTCCCTTATGTACATATTTTCCCTATTAAATGTACAGTTGTATTATTAACCACTATCACTAGTGAACAATAGGTACGAAAGAGCGTATTAACTTGCAATCTTTGCCGATTAATCGCTGGGATGCAATTAATGCAATAATATAATATATTTAATCGCTGGGATGCATAAAAAATACCCATTCAGAACCAGAACTCTGAATGGGTATTTTTTATGCTTTTATTCCGACTTTTTGAAAACCAAAATTTAATAAAGAACTACTATTTCTGTTAAAAGTCATATACCAGATTTCAAATATTTAAATTGTTGCATTTCTCAATTATCATACTTAGATGCATGCGAAAGTATAAACGTACAGATGGTCCACCCCTTGATGGATTTGGTTTCAAGATTGATAAGTATTTATATTTAAATGTTAGATCTGTTTACCAGATTTTACCTATCTGGTTATTTTTGTTTTACTGTTATTAGATTTACTAGCACTCGGACAGCTGGACAGACTGACTTGCATTGAATGGATTTCTTTCAGAATTTGATAAAAACATCCAGATTTGGTGTAAAGGCCGTATAAAAAATTTCATCATTACAGTTCAAATCGCTTTGGAGTTATTTTATTCACAGATAGACATAATTTCAAAAAAGGAAAATCAGCGGGAGTGGTCTCCAGAAAGTTTTGATCTCCCGAAAACTTTCCCACATACTCTCTAATAAATTTGTCATGCCAGAGAATGTCTTAATGGCACTGACGTACAGTAATTACGAAATATTATTTTTGGCGTGAATTTAGTATTTTTACTGAATCTATGGTGGGATTTTGGTTAGTTTTTCGGCGATTAATCCCAGGCATGCGGTAAACAGTATCCGAAAATTGCATTTGTGTTTTTGAATGATTTTTCTCAACCAATTGATAAAAAAATTTGATATAAAACTGCATTTGTATCACAAAATTCCATACCAAAACTGACACATTTAAGTCTTTGTGTTTTTGAATTATCAGGTTTAACTATTTCTGAATGTACAGACCGACAGATATTCAACCGGTAGATTTGGCATTAAATTTGTCGTGCCTATTCTATAGGTGTTAAATCTGTGTACCAAATCTTATCTACATAGCTCTCTTCGTTTTGTAATTGTGTTATATTCGAACAGCCGGGCAGACAGACTTCCTCTGAACAGATTTTACTCAAAATCTGATAGAAATCTACAAATATGGTGCAAAGACTCGGTACCAAATTCAGTAGTCTAGCTCAAATTGTTTTTGAGTTATCTTTGTCACAGACAGACGGACATTTTCCAAAAATGTGTTTTTCGAACTCTGGGAGGTCTGAAACGTTGAGATTCGTCAAATTGGCGGCTTCAAATTTTTTGAGGATTTCTATACTTTCTCTAACTACGTATATGAGAATGTAAAAAAATATATTTTTCAGACTTACGTCAAATTTTCGAGTTCAAACTTTTTGACTTTGTAATTCTTTCTCTTTATTCTTCTTTTAGTCTCTTCTCTTATTATTTTATTCTCTATTTATTTATTTCTGTTTTTCTTTTTATCATCATATATGAGAAAGTAAGAAAAACAATCTAATCTATATATTATCAGTTCACCCGCATTCTTTTTAGAGCCAGGAAATATCACAAGCAGTTCAATAAAATGGGCATTCATTTATTAAATGTTGATCCTTCCAGTAATCCTGCAGCTTCTGCACGCAAGATCGAATTTAGATTTTCCACCTATACAGTTTTATCTCTTCCTTTCAAAACGTTGGAAGTAATTTTTCTTCGTGGAAATGTCTGTTGTAGAGTTTTACGCTCAGCTGGACATTGAACACACTGATGCGTAAAATCTACTAAGCGGGAGCAGTCATTATGTGCACCTAAGAGTAATTCAGTAGCACGAGAAAATATCATTACATACAGTAATTTCTATCTAATTTCCTTTAAGCATAAGATTCGAAGTGCAGTATCAGAATATTGCATCTGTATCGTCCTTCTGAATTTGCTAAATATCAAAGGCAGTTATGGCGATTAGCTTATTAAGCACGATTAATTCAAATGAATGGAATATTTTTAAAATTAAAATATTATTGTATTAAATATATTATATTAAATATTTTACTAATTATGACAAATAGAACCAGAGGCTACACAGAAAATTAATTTCTTAGTTTTTCTGCAGTTTATTTATTGACACAAATGAAATAAAATTTTCATGTAGAGCATTTTTTTCCATTTGGTAGTATATGTCTGTCTCTAACTTTTTAGAAATCAGCCTTTAAACCACGGTTAGAATAGATACGTAGTTTATTTAAAATTTGCGATGTGCATTGCATCAGCAGTAAAAATGTTATGGATAAGCTGATGATGACCAAAAGATTGCTCAAACCGAATTTGGATCGTCTTATTTCAGTTGATATGATGAAAGGAGTCAATTTTATCTTTTAACAATGAAAGTCGTTTGAGAAAAATTATAAAGTATGATATTTGAGTTGCACATTAATTGAAAAAAGAATTCAAGAACATGGCTTATCATATCAGTAGTTTATATACCAAACTTATTGACTTATTTAAAAAAAAATAAAGCTTTCCACATAAAAAAATGCATTAAGAAGCTTTTTTTTTGCTTTCTCTCAAAAAGGGAGAGGGAGTGCAGACGACACTTGATGGCATATTTAGGAATTATGAGCTTTCATATGAAATAAAAGTTTTTGAAATCAGTTCTGAAGTTTGGTCTGAGGTTCTGAGGTTTGGCGAACTTTGACGCAAGAGAGAGAAAGAACGCATTACGAAGTTTTGTTTTTCAATTTTCTTCAATTATGGAGGACAGAGGAGGGCATGCAACTATGTTGGCATATTAAGAGATCATGAGCTTATATATAATATATAATATAATATAATGGAGTAAGTAAATGGCGAAGGAAAACGGATTGTTTGCCATAACGTTAAAGTTGTCCCCCCCCCCCACAAAAATGCAAACCGTTATTAGAAAAAACGAAAAGTATATCAGTGTTAAAACGTCTATTCAATCAAAAAACTTCTCCTATCAAAAAGACTTTATTAAAGAAAATTTTGACAATAATTCTCATAAATGGAAAAGTTTTAAATAGTTTTGAAGCATATTCTTTTTTATACACTTCTTGTTTCAATATCAGCTAAATAAATATCATTCATAAATTTGAAGTCTGAAATTGAGGTGTCTTAATTTAGCCATAGCATTTACTTGATATAAATATTTCTTGATGTTACATATTCTCGATTCGTTTCTTCAATTTGCTTTTTTTATATTAACTATCGAATTACAAGTTTAGTGAAAAATTAGCAAAAGAAAGTTGATAAGTTAATTTTGAGTCACTAGCAATTATCATGAATACCATAAATTTCATGTATCTATTTGTCATCTACTGCTTTCTTCTTTTTCTGAAAATAAAAATGTAAAACACAAAAAAAATTATTTATTCACACTACTGAAATCTGATAATTTTGCCAGTTTTTGGAAACGGAATGAAATTTGGGTTCTTACTAATTTCCTGAACCAATAGATAAATGATCTAATGATTTCATTGAGCAAAGAAGACAATGATTTTTTTGGTGTGTTTTAACTCTTATAAACTGTTTACAACTTTAAATCAGTACTTTTATTTTGAACTTATTGAACAAGTCATTTGGTAATTAAGTGATTCAAACAACCCGTTCATTCGATTGTAATTGCTTGTTTCTCTTAAATTAGTATATAATTTCATTTTCGAATCATTTTTAGATTAAAGGTTATGTTATATTTCGGTTCAGTAATATAACTCGGCAAAATTGCATCAGAAATCTGGTTAAATGCGTAAACTTTGCCAATCTAGAATTTTGCCTTTTTCGCAAATTTTTGTTTAAATTTTTTTCAAACCGTGTTTTTTTCTCTATAAATATTCTAGTTACCAAGAGCATTAGGATCATATTGGGAACCCGCAGCTTGATACTAATCTGTAATTTGCTTTCTCTATTATGGTTAATAGGGAAATGACCTGTGATAAGGCATTTGAAAGTTATAAAACTCCTCAAATGCCCTTTTAGAATAAAGTGAAGTGATTTCTTCAAAGAAAGCCAAGGTATTATTCTAAATTGAGAAATGATTAGGAAGATGAGATGCCTCTTTGTGGAAGAAAAATATGTTTTGATGCTCTTCGGGAAACATTTCCCAGATTCTTTAGAGAGGCAGAGGCTGAAGTTTCTTAACTGACAGGAAAAAACAAACAAACAAACAAACCAATGTCTTCCAAGTTTTTCTACAAGAAATCAAATTGGGGATGGGTGATTTGTAAATGTAGGAACAATTAGCGGAATAACCAAAAAGGCAGAAAAGAATTTGGTTTTGTATTTTCGCTTCATGAAACATCTGACGAATATGAGGACATATTGAAAGTTGATGTAGCTTTTGCCTTGAAAATGAGGGTTATGGCTTTTCAAAATTAAAACTTAGAATTTTTGAAGGGGTAAAGTTCTTGGGGTTAAAGAATGACCTGAATTTTTCCGATAAACTCATGCCATTTTACAGAGGAGAAGAGATTGAAGTATCAAATCTTCGCAGGAATGGCAGTAGGGAAAAATTTTCTTTTCACAATATATCGTATATAATTAATCCTCCTTACAATGAAAATCGTTGAAAAGTTACCTTTTCTGATGAAATTCTACACACTTTTTTTGACTTTGATTCCAATTTTTATATTTTGAATAGTTTTACATATCGTTCTTCACAGTGAAGAACGATAATGTATGAAGTATTTTCATAGTTTGAAAAAATCTTTTTTCTTATGTTTTTGAGAGTTTTCGACTGATTTTAACACAGTTGGCAAATTTGCTCCTTTTCCAGGCTAATTTTTCCAAAACTGTTTTGTATTTTTTAAGCCTATAAGTACTTAGTTAAATCTGCATGCTTCTATAGAATGCAAAACTATCGATTGGGACTGATGACTTATGATGTATTTGAAGTATTTTCATGTATTGCTAGTTTCCAAAACCGTTGAAGGAAGAAAAATTTGATAAAGTTATCCTAATTTACGTAACATATCAAAATAAACAAGACAAATAGTTTAAATAAAATTATACACAACCTGCGTCAGAAGTAACGTATCAGATACTTAATTTTAACTGAAAGGAATTATTCGTACGACAAACAGAAATCATTCAAAACGGCAGGTAAATTATCGGTTTATAAAATCCATAATTATTTTTGCATTAATTTCATATTAAAAATAAAGAAATAAAGCATGATTTATATATAACTAAAATACAATCCTACCAGGAATATAATGTTTTAAACAGAACTTACTCTTGAGCAACATTGCAGTTTCATTTCCACAAAATTATAAACAGTTACGCCTTGAAAAAACACAAAGGTGCATAATTATTGTTCGACTGTATACAAAAATATTCCAAAATGTTTCCAAGAAGGGAAAAAATGTCCAAAACACTTTTTGTAGACATGTACAAACAATAAATATTGCTTTAAATACTTGAATTCATAATATTTCAAGTTTATATTCAAACGAGATTTTAATTTGGCAGTCAGAAACATTCAATTTAAAATATAAAAAAACTAATTTCCCATAAAAGTGTTTACAGTTGTATTACATTCGAAATTTGAGTTTTCCGTTAATGATTATCTGATAAATTGAGACATTGAGAAATACACCTGTCAAGGATCATAAGAATTAAGATTAATGAATTTTCTTGTCCTGAAAATTTTCCTTTTGTTCAGTTTTCATCAGAAGTGTTTATTTTTCTTACTAAAGAAGGATTATAGCATGGCTCCTACGAGTTGTCGGCTAACCTTCGACTTCAATTAGAAGAGTGCATTTTCTGTGGGGGAGAAAAGTATGAAATGGAAGAAATGTTGGAGAAATAATATGATTGTAATAAATATAAATGCATTGAAGTAGGAACGATTTTTTCGATTTCTCATTGTGGTGCGTCATTGCAAAAGATAATGGTTGCTTTCTGAATTCACTGAAGCAAGTTTCAATAGTCTATTGCAAAGCAGAAAAATTTCTACATATCTGTAAGTTACTAAAAATGATTTTGTTAATAAATAAATGTTTTTTTAAAAAATGTGATAATGTTTATAAGCTAGCATACTATCTGTAAACTGCGATATGCAAAGAAATCTTTTAATACCATCTACTAGACAAATTGTTGGCCACAGTGCTACCAAAGTTAACATTTAATGACTTTTTGAATAATAGATGCTCTCTCAGGAAAGTTTAAAAAAAATTAATTAGATTTTACATTTCAAAAATTATTTATTTTAACATTGTTTTTCAAAAACTTCTGAAAACTCTGCATTTAAAGGATAATTCTTATGTTACTTAAAATTTAGGAAGTCTTTTATAAAAATGTACCATACATTTTTAAATATATTTTACTAAAATACTTTTAATTTCTGTTGTGACTGAATTTGATACCGACCGTTACTATATTAACTAAATCTATTGTGAACACATTATGACTGCAATATAATTACATTTTAAAGATAAAATAAAGATATATTAAGTAAGCATAGAACTTTTCTTAGCTACTATGATGATTTTCTAATTTTTAGTTTCTCATATGTGTAATATAGAGAAAGTATAGTAATCGTCAAAAAAATTCGAACCCGAAATTTTAAAAAATCCCCATATTTTAGACTTTCTTGAGTTCGAAAAACATATTTTTGGAAAATGCCTGTCTGTGACAAAGTTAACTCAAAACCACTTTGAGCTAGACGGCTGAAATTTGGCATTCGGTTTTTATACCAAATTTCCGGATTTCTATCAAATTTTAAGTAAAATATATTCAAAGGAAGTCCGTCTGTCCGACTATAAATTAACATGATAATTACAAAAAGAAGAGAACTAGATGTATAAAGTTTGGTACATCTATACTGCAAACAGCTGTTAAAGTTTGTGCCAAACCTAACAATGAGTCAACTGTCTGTCAGTCTGTACTTTCAGAAACATGTAAACTCTATAATTTATTTAACGTAATGACTTAAACATATCAAATTAGGTATGGGAGCTTGTGACTACAAGTGAAGTTTTAAATATTTGTTTCAATCGATTGAGGGAAAGAAAAAAACGTATCTAAAGCATAAATTCGCTTATCGGATACTATTAATAGCATGCCAGGGAATAATCACCAAAAACTCACTAAGAATCACGCGAAAGATTCAGAAGAAATACTCAATAAATTCAAGCAAAAAGTTATTATTTCGTAACTATTCTACACCTGTAACATGCAAGGCGTTCTCTGGCATGACAAGTTTATAAGAGAGTATGCGAGAAAGTTTTGGGGAAACCACTGCCGCTGGTTTTTTTATGTGGATTTATATATGGTGTCGCTACTGAAAGAATTTTCAAAGTCTATATCTAGATTAAAATGATTGTAAAAGTAAATAGGAAAAATAAGACTTTGTTTAAATTTTCTTTGAACCTTAGTACTGTTATTTTCACGAATTATACTTTTTAAATTAAAAATAAGATAAGAGAAAAAACAGGAAAAAATTTTGATACTCAATTGTACCATATTTCATTGCGCTACAATTTGACAACACTTATCAGCAAAGGATATTTATTTATTAGCGAATCAATATTTTCTCATAGGAATTGCTCCCAGACATTGCTAAATATCACTTAATCATATAATGTTTTTATTTATTGTTTTCCTTAATAATTTTTTAAAGCGGGAAATCGTAAATGGACATTGAATAATCCTTTCCTCAACGGGAATACGAAGCGATTCCAGAAATGTAGAACTTTCTATCAATCAGAATTCTTTCCCTACAAAAATTTGTGCGAAGATTATACTTCATTTTCGTATTTGTGTTTTATAAAAGATCATAATTGCTGAATTGTGTTACGCTAAAGTTGAAATAATACTGATTTCTCAAGTGAAAGTAAATTCGTAAACAAAATTTGAGATAATAATTACTATTTATATATTAGATTAGATTTAATTTTTATGTAAATTGCAACATGAAATTTCCAGATATATTTTTGCTCATACCTATATTTTCATTCTGCGCTAACTCAGTAACAATGAAGGGTAATGAAACTTCTCTTCTTGTGAAACAGCAAGAAAGTTTGGGTGAGTATTGCGAGTCTTTTTTTGTAGCTTTTTTATCATGGAAAATTTAAATAATCAGTTTATTTTTTGTCTTCTCTACAATTAAATTTTCAAACAATTTTTATAGGTTTTTGGTTCATGTTGAGATAGACAACATAAAGATCCATTACTTGCGTGAGTAGGATGAAGAAACTTATAAATGCTATTAAACAAAGAAAATTTAATGTATGAACCTAAACAACGTTAACTTTAATAGCAGTAGATCTTCATGTACACACACACACACACACACACACACACACACACACACACACACACATGTTCGCGCACACACACACAATATAAATAAGTTGTATTAAAAGCGCAAAAGGAATCTGACGTTTGCAAACAACGCATTAATTTGCTCATCAAGGGATGAAAACTATGTGAATTCCAAAAACATTAAAGCATTTTCTGCCGATCATATCGAAAAATTAAATGAAATAATACTATCTTTACCCCAAATGTTATTATAGAAATAGTCTATACTTATAATAAAGCTCAATGTGTGTGTGTGTTGGCGCTCTACAGGCCAGACCGTTTGACCTACAGCTACCAAATTTGGCACGTGTATACCTTGGAGGTCGGGAATGTGCACCTGGGGGTTATTTTTTCGAATTTTTAATTAGAATTTTATTTATTTAAAAATTAAGCGAAATTTTGGCGTGTTTCTACTATAACTTCCAAAAATATTACCGCACAAAAAAGATTTTTACATCAAGTTAAAGATCAAAAATTTATCTTTTAAATGATACCAATGTTTTAACCTTAAAATTAAATTTCTAATTTTAATGAATTTTTAAATAAATAATTTAACGATATTTTTCAACAATTTTTTCCGTACAAAATAAAAATAAAATTTAAGCTGCACGAGCACTTTTCGAATTCATGGGAAAAAATTAGCTTTTTTCAGAGTGTTGCCATCACATTGATTAAAGCTC
>JAPMOR010030753.1:462193-489275 GCA_026543865.1 Argiope aurantia | reverse complement strand
TATTATTTTTTTTTAAAAATAAATTCAAGAAAAATTATTTTATGATCTTTTACACTCTCTATATTATTAATCCAATAAATCAGTTTTATTTCAAGGCAAGTTTTGTTTAATATGAACAGGATATCCATTCAAATCAGGGCCACACAGCTAGTTTTTAAACCTTTAGTAAGACACAGATCTGCTAAAATGGTCTAAATGGAAAATGATTATATTTTATGTAACTTGATTCAATAAATGCTCTAATAAATAACGAATTTTTGATTTTACAAAACGCTTCTGCTGTGGAAATCACGATTAACAAAATGTTCTTGAAACACTAATATTTTAAATAAAAAAAGTTAATTTCCAATCAACTAAATCAATCACTTAAACTGACTGATTTATGAAAATTTGAATATCGCTATTCAATAAAAAAGGGATAATTTTAGATTTTCCATCTATCGTTTCAAAGAAAATACGCCAATCAGTGCGCAGGTTTCTCAAAATTAATTGGCCTAAGATTATGAAATAAGATTATGAAAATTTTGAGTTTTTCTAAATTGTTAACATTCAAAACTTCATAAATAAGTCTTAGTTGATCGTGGAAAATAGTAAAATTCATTTATTTATTTAAAATTTGGTGTGTTCAAAATATTTCTCAAAATATGATACCTTACTGCATTAAATTTAGACTTCATAATTTTTTGAAATATATTTATATGCCGGAACAAAATATTATTATTGATTTCATTTCAATGCTTTTGAAAAAAAAACGAAAAACTGAATTTTATGCTGAATCTGAGAAGTTTTTGTTGAATTATTCTTTGAGATATTACATAAATTATGAAAAATATTTTGTAGTTCACATAAGACTTAAATACCGAGCGATTCTGTTTGCAATACTCATATTCAATAATAATAATAATAAATAAGTAACAATAAAGATGATAAATAAAATAAAACGCTTGGTTTTATAAAAAAATATCTTTATATTAATTGCAATTTTATCATTTCCACATTAAATTAATGTTGAAGTTTTACCGGAAATGACAACAAATTAGCAAAATATGTATAGTAAATTGAACGAAACGATCTAAACAACAGTAAAAGTTTGGTATGACTATCAAAATTTGAAGATTAAAAATGTTTTGTTTGAGAATCTATTAAGAGACCAATTACTTAAAATATTTAATTGAAAATTGTAGTGAATGGAAATACTGACGAACCGGCTGATCGCCAAAGTAAGTAATAAAGTCGCCTGGCTAGTAAGTAATAAAGCTGCGATACAAAAATGCAATACAAATAAACGAAAGTAGTAATATAAATACAATGGTAACTGCAAAATATAACAGCGCTAAAAAGAAATGGCGAATATATTAATGTGTTGTTGCGAGTTTCACATTCAGCTCTCAATTTCAATATTAATTTGTAATTTACTTCCACAGCGTTCCTTGAATTGCAGCATTTCACGCATTTTCTATCCTTCTCTCCCTCTCCCCTTTTCCCTCTTTACTCTGGTTTATCTTTGATTCTTGCTTTATTTATTATTTTTGTTGTTATATTTTTATTCTGACTTTTTTCTCTTGTACATTACATTCTCTCTCTCTCTCTGTATATATATATATATATATATATATATATATATATACTAAAAATTCTTAAAACTGTGTTTCTATGTTTGATATAATGAGAAACACTAAAAAAATGTCTTATATTACAGATTGGATCTTATGAATACATAGCACTTTTTTCTTTTCTCAAATATTAAGTTTATATTCATGTTCTTTTTCTGTAAAATGTGGCGTTTTATTGCATGATTCACTTCTCATACATATAAAATACCCCAGATTTTTTGAAGATTTGGATGCTTAGAAAACCTATTTTAATGTTCATTATTATTTCGTATAAACACTTATTTTAGCGAACAGATATCTCTATCTTTATTATCTAATAAAAAAGAATCTGCATATTTTTGTATGCTTATTTTCCTTTTCTTCAAACTTGGTGTTCTACAGGTGCTCTATGCTGGTTCTCTTTGAATGAGAGCTTTCAAATTTGATACAAATATATTTTTTCAGAGTGGGATTTTGCACTTCGGAGCAATTAGTTTTGAAATTTTATTGATATTTTAATTAATTAAAAACTAAACTGACTTTCTGTGAGATTTCAAAAAAATGTATTGCACAAAATTTTAAATTTTTATGTCACTTCAAAATTTAAAACAATTATTTTCTTAATCCTAATTTATTTCTCCTGCACTTTTTCTAAAACTTAACAATTTTTAAAAAAAATAGTATTTTTAGCTTAATTTTCACAACAATTCATTTTTTTTCTTGTGTGATCCAAATCTTTTCATTGTTCAATTAAATATTACGAAAAGCAGCTAGTTTTATAATAGAAAAGAAGCGGTAGCAAGGCTAAATGATATACTACTAATGAGAAGAATAAGAATAATAAGTTCTTCAAAGTACAGCAATTTCAATATATTTTAATTTACAGTATTTAGCCTGCCTGAAACGTACTTAAATCGCCAGATCAAAAATATTTAATTCTGTCCGAAACTTTCTCGCATATTCTCCACAACAGGTTTCATCCCCTTCCCCCCGCATAAAATTGTAGACCTTGTATAAGGCCGCGAATGCCTTGCATGGTATTGACGATAATAGATAAAAATATTTTTTGGAGTAAATTTAGCATTTTTACTGAATTAACTGTGCGAATACATAACTTAGGAGCCTTTTTGTTTTATTTTGTTTAGGAGTTCCAAAATTTCTTACGAAACTACAATTGTAGTTACAAGATCATATTCCGAATTCTATTAATCAGTGGAATGCGGTTATTACATAAACATCAGCAATAAGAGTTAATTTGAGCTTTTGTGAATGTAATAGCAACAGTTTGATAAATTTTTCTCATGCACACGTAAAATGCTTGGGGAGGTTAGATTTTATTTTTATTTTGTGTGAAATAAATTGTTGGAAAATATATTCAAAATATTTTTTAAAAAATTGACTAAAAAAAGAAAATTTATATGCTAAAAAAAATCATATCATTGAAAAGAGATTTTTTTTGTATTTTAAGTTGACTTAAGAATTATTTTTGGAATATATATAACTAAAAATCGCCGAAATTTTTGTTTAATTTTTAATTAAATAAATTTTAAAAAGAATTGTTTCCAAAGTATATGTGTATCAAGTTTGATAGCTCTAGGTCAAACGGCTTAGCTTGTAGAACACCACCACCACCAACATCACCATCACCATCACACACACACACACACACACACACACACACACACACACACACACACACACACACACACACACACACACCAAGGAGAGAGAGAGAGAGAATAACTAAAGGTTGACAGTAAATAAATGATAAATAGAAACGATAGGATAGAAGAAATCAAAATCAAAAGTAATAATGTTACGGAAGAAATTAGTTTTTGCTTTAAATGCGTTAAGGTTAGACTATAGTATAGAAATGCCATTACTTACATTTACAAGGATGAGCAAATTTTGTAAAAGATAAGAAAGAGATTCTTGTATTAACAAATGAAATGAGAGAGTAGTCAATCTTTTGTTGAAATCCAAGTTTTCTTTAAAGAATGTCCCCGTAATACTGCATATGCAAATACCGAAAAATAGTATGACCCATTCCTTAAATTTCTTGCTTTGGGCGAAAATTGTGAATCTCCTTTAAATTAATAGTAACAAATTCATTTAATTTTGAACATTGAAAATAATTGCAAAAAATATTAAACAGAAAAACTCTCTTTAGTATTTTTAAAAATGCAAAATAGTTGTCATATTTTAAAATATGATTCTAAAATCTTCCTTTTCTCATTCTAGCAAATCTCTTCAAAACTGTGTGTTATCCCGATGTGGGTTGCTTCTATACTGGACCACCTTTCTTTCAAATTCCTTTTCGGCCAATCAGTCCACCACCTTCAAACCAAGAGGGTATCGGAACCACTTTCTTACTCTACACTCGCAAGAATAGACACAATCCTATGGTGTTCACTCCCCTGAAACTCGAACTGATTTTAAAGTCTCATTTTAATTCGTCAGTGTGGACGAGGCTAATAGTGCATGGATTTTTAGATGGAACATACACGATGTCATGGAACTTAGTAAGTTCTTGATTTTTATTCGTTTTCCTCCAGAATGTTTGTAATTATAGTTGAAACTAAGATTGAATCCTTATGATTAACACTGATCCTAGAACAACTCTTTTCCTAGGAAGTATGTCCTATCATGTAAGTTTAGATAATTTGAAAATTTGACCTCAGTGGAATCGGAAAGTCTATAAAGCAAAAGTTTTGTTAAGTCGGCTATACACTTTTCATTCTGTCAGTTATACAAAGAGTGGCCCAAGTTTAAAGATTTTGACCATTCAAAATATGAATGATGCAGGAAAAGACTTTAGTGTGTGCTGGAGGTAAGCTGAAAAAGGCTTGTTGCGACAAAGATTAGTAGCACAAAATTAATAAATAAAGAGTTCTTGCCATGTTGGAATATTATTGATTTAATGTACAGTTTTTGAGATAAAGTGCTGGTCTTTGAAAATACATTTAACTTACACCATGTTTACATTTTATTCATAGAAATGTATCTGAAGCTCGAGATGCTGATTACAAAGTAAAAATTCTCCTTTCCTCCAAATTATCATGACTTTCAAAGTAACATTATGAAATATTGCAACTAGTTTATTTCGTGTATTACAGAGGGAGTTTTATCAGAACTTGAGCAAAATATACCCAAACATTAAATTTAAAAAAAAGTTCACAATAATGAAGTCGGTCGACTTTATATCACGCTTACATGTCAAAAGTAAATATCTAATTTTGTTTTATTTTGAGCTGGGATACCAGGGGCCATTTCCGCCTGGAAGATGCGATGTGGATCCCAAAATTGTATGACATGAATCAAATGAACATGAACTAACATAGATATGGAATGGCCTTTTAGATAGAATGGTATTTCCTCTATTCCATAATTTTCTGTATTTCATAATGTTTATAATTCTGACTGGCATTAAGTTCGTGAATTTCCTCATAATTAGACCCTTTATTTCTTTACCTGTTAATTACTTTTACTTCTTTAACCTGTTAAAATTTTAAAGATAGCTAAATGAGTACTTCCTCAATGAAACTTGGCATTTTGTCATTGGGATAGCTATCAGATTAAAAATTTTAAACATTTAACATTAAATATTCAATAAAAGCAAGTAAGTGTATTAAATTATTTCATCATTAGGTTATGGATCAATTTCATCACTGCACGAGTTTGTAAATATATTGTCTTCAGTATATTAAATAAAAATAATAATAAAAAAATCCCCATTCCAAATTAGGTAATAAAAACAAATTTCTGTTTTAATATTGAAAAATATATCAAATTACATTAAATTTCAAAATATCAGGTACAGAAAAAAGTTTTGTATTGGAAAAAAGGAAATTAATCTGAAAAGAAAAAAGAGTCTTACAAAAGGAATTGAATTGGTCACTACTTGGAAACGAAGTTCTATCCGTTCATAAATATTTGCAAACAATTATTTCCTTTCTTTTAAATGCCAATTTTTAAAAATTGCTTCATGTAAAAAATAATTTTAGCAGTCTAACTATCTGAACACATCTTGCATATGAATAGTACATAATCTTGAATATAAATTTATTTCATTACTTTTATCTTATTTCAGGATTTAAAGGATCAGTTTTTATTGTCTGCTGATGAGAATGTTATAATTGTCGACACCAGCTCTTTATCCCTTCTTCTAGTTCCTAGAATCATATATCCCCAGACAGTAGCAGATTCAAGGGCTGTAGGAGTTCAAGTCGCACAGCTTATTACATTTCTACACGTATGTACTTATAACAATATTGATTGTCTATGCATGAATTCCGGTTGTAGTGTATTGTTAACCAGTCCATACAAAATTGATAAAATTCTGATTGGAATAAATATTAGGATAATAAGAACCCGCCCTTTGGCTTATTAAATTGTGCGAAAAAAATATATAGTTTTTTTTGTTTGAGTTGATAACGGAAAACTGATGTATTAGATATTTGTAACAGACGATGGATTATCGAATTCTTATGGTACTTTATAAACTGTTTTTTTAATATTCAATGAATAGAAATGAATCATAAATGAACGGCGTTTTAATTCTCCTCACAAGAAATTAACAACTTTTTAAAATTTTTGCAAGAAGAACCTGTGAAACTTTTCAATTGAGATGCAGCTTTGAGCTAATTAATCTTAGGTGAACTTTCAAATCAATTTTGTCATTAAAGCCTTATCAATTTTGTCTCTGAAATTCAAACCATTCCTTTTTTAAAATCCGTTTTCAGTAACAGGCGATAGATTTCAAGCCAGATCTGACAGCTGTATTGTTCGTTTAAAGCAGAAGCAAATAATTTCACGAAAATCAATCGGTAATTCTGGTTAAAAATGAAGGATCGATTAATTATCTACTTCCAAACAGTTAACATTAAACTATGTAGCGATCACACTAGATAAATATTTTTGTGTGCATTTGAATATGTCTGTTCGGACTAGAGAATTTTGATAATATAAAGCAAATGATAACATTAATCGAGGTAACATTACGTGTGATTCACGATATTTCTTTTGTGGTAACGTAAATAAGCTGCACACCACTCTAACACTTTATGTAGTTTTTCCAAGACTAAATGTGTATGTGTAAAATTCTACGACGAATGTATTCTGCCTTAAACTCTCAATAAAAATTAAATTTTTGTGTTTTCACATGCTGTTGTTCTGAACTGATAAAAATTCATTGACCTAATATTTTTCATATCATTTCTTATTTAAGAAGGCTTCATAAAGCGTTTTCATGCGCAGGAAAATTTAGGTGCCGACATGGGGAAGATCCACATTATTGGTCACAGTTTAGGAGCTCATATAGGCGGCTACGCAGGAGAGAGATTACTAAAATTAGGCAGAATTACTGGTACGTAAAAAAACATTTCCAGGCAAATAATTTTGATCGTTATTTTGTACTCTTATAATCGAGTATTTAAATCTATAGTTATACATCATGAATATAAAAATTATACTAAGCAAATAATTTTGCATATTTATTTTGTATTCTTATAACTAGGTATGAAATATTAATCAGTTTATTTATTGCTCTATGAAAAATATTCACCTTCATAAAACACGACCACTTGCTAAGTAATCTCATTGCCTTGTTATTAACTTTATCAACTATTCAATTAGGAGGTTAAGAATTTCGATTTTAAGAATTCAATAGAATATCCCTCAAATCGACAAAAATCTTATATTAAAATCAGGAATTGCACATCGTGTACGTAAAACCATTTTCAGGAAAATAATTTTTTCGTATTGTCATAAAATTAGAATCGTAAAGTACACGAAAAACACTTCCAGGCAAGTAATTTTACTTATTTATTTTGTACTCTTATAATAAAATATTATTCATTGTGCCTGTGAACAATTCTTAATTGTTTCGCTTGAAGTCGCGAGAAGCAACGGTTGGTTCACAGTCTGTTTGTTGCTCGTACAGTATCTGCTGAAACACCACTAAAGGTGCAGCCGAGTTCAAGTTAGATTGATAAACCTGTCTAGTTTCAAACAATATAATGAGTATATGCTGCATGTACTTCTTTTTTTTTGTTCAATCAAAAGAAGAAAATGTGTTTTGATTTAGAAAATCAAAAAGTGAAGATTCCACACATTTATATTTGAGGGGATCAGAAAAGTATGGTGTACCATGGGCTTTTAATGTCAGGTGAAACAATAAATATCGTTCACTATCGTCAACCACTGATCAATTCGAGCCATGCACTATTCGATGCTAGATTTGGTTGCAAGACGCAGAAAAGTGATTTTGTAGCAAGGCAATGTCGCATCTCATGCAGTAAAAGACTTCAGGCACTGATTCTACGCATAACTTGGAATTTTCAGCTCAATCGCCATACTCACAGACTTGCCTCCTTCGGATTATCACTTGTTTTCATCGCTGCCTCTCATACTTTTCTTGCAACACTTCAAAAATTAAGAAGATGTCGAAAAATAGATTGATGACTGGACCATCTCCAAATGTAAATTTCTCGGGGAATGCATTCACTATTTGAAGACAAATGAACAAAATGTGATAGTGCATACTTTGAATACAGTATTTATTACTTTTCTCCAAAGATATAATTGCTTTCTTAAAATATAAAGAATTATTATCCGGCACTACTGATAAAATCTAGAATCACTCGCCACTTTCAGTTCTATGATGAGTAATTTTATTATTCTGTAATCAGTTTCCTGAAGTTTCATGAATTACTAACTACTTCATATTAAATATATTCATGTTAAATAGTTATGAATGTAACAGCGAGATATTTTAAAATTCGTATTATATTTTATTTCAAACACAAGAAATCTTCTATGTTTGAAACAAAAGTAGAGTATTTTCTTAAAACTTTTCTATAATCAGAAGAGGTATATAAATATAAATGAAGCCATTGAACTCCTTTACCTTCATGTAAATGATTAGGAAAACTACGCATCACAGGTACTGATCATGATATTTATTGTCTTTTGATGACTGATCATATGTCACTTGTGTTGACAACTCTAGTTGCGTAATCACCATGTTGCTCGGACCTTACTACCTGTGATAATATACTGTAAAGTGGCATATGAATATTATACTGACGAAATGAAAAATGTTGTGTTAAAAGCTTTTACTCGTATTACGCAAACAATGTTTCACAAAATGTGCTCCATAATCAGTTCTCACATTACAATTTGCTCTGACGGTGCATAGAAAACTCCGTTGGATCATAAATGCATATATCACAGTTCATGAACACAATTGCTATTTTGAGACGGATTTTGTAATTATGAACCACGGTTAGATACTGAAGACGGTATATGACTAGTGAGTCTGTTCTCCACACTTCTAACTGCAGCGGGAAAGACGTATATTTGACTCTAGAAAGATTCAGCGTATACTAGACTTCTTCTTCCAGTGTATAGCTGACCAACCCGGCACCACTGAAAGAAACATTTTCGATGGATTATACCAGGACTAGAAATATCTTGAATTTTTGGTGGAATCTGGTTCCGAATCTGGAATCCTCCGGTCTCAAAGCCAAAATCTCATCACCGGGCCATAGCGATCATGGGTAAACACCATAATCTTGAATTATGATCAGAAAACATAAACAATAAATAAAAAGAACGAATTAACAGAGGAGAATCACAGAAAGAAAGATCGCTCAGGAAGTAGATAATAATTCTAGCCAATGAATTCTAAAACCTTATTTTACCATCGGATCAGAAGAGGTTTCCAAACAACAACAATTGATTTTTTTCTCCGTTTCCACTGAGAAAATGTTAAAAAACTTTATTTTAAATTTTTATTCTAAGTGTTTGAGTTTCAACGAGGTAGTATTTCTGACTAGTTTTTAAAGCTCAGAGGAGCAATATTTTGAAGAATCAAAATATATTTTCGTTACAGATCGAAAAAGTTCAGATATATTAGAGAACTGCTAGCATGAGCGTTGGTATTGAATGGAACAAAGGACTTTATTTTAATGGCAGAAATGAATTTCAGCTATTGATTCTAAAATAAACCAGTTTATAAATAGCTCAAACAATTTATTAGATTAAAGGCTATGCGCACTTTTTTTATTCAAATTTTTAAAAGTTGGAATGTTAATATATATCAGAAATTTCTTAATAATTTTATATAAACAAATTTTCTATTAGTTGCAACTGAAAGAAATTTGTATCAAAATTAAAAAATAAATAAATAAAGGAGAATTATATTTTGAATTTCATTCAGTTTATGGACAAATAAAAAATATTTATCTGATTTTCCTTCTGTAAAAGTATTATTCTTGTAATCCTAGGTAATAAAATAGCTGCTTTTAATTTATTTTTCAGTCTTGATGATATCTATATTTATTTCTCAAAACACGATATCGAGAATGATTTCACGGTTGAGTAGTGAAGTAGAAAAAAATAAGGATAAAGAAAATACGTCAATGAAGATAAAAGAAATGAATTCTTTGGAAAAACTATGAGCAAAATTCAATGCCCTAAAGCACTCGATTAAAAGAAAGGAACATTTGCTTGGGAGGCAAGACATTACTTTTAATATTAAAAAACTTTCAAATTCACAGAGCAACATTTATTATTTTATTTTAATAAGTTCATATAGGTTACTCGTATAGTGATAATTGCACTGAAAAGATACAGTAAATAAATTGAAAACTATTATTCCGCTTTCATACTTTCGATGATACTCAAAAAATCGTGGTATACATGACTGGAAACCCTTTTTATAAGTAATGTTGATCTGAGAAATATAAGATATATGTTTCAGAAATGCACATCATTAATGTCATGGAGATTTCCTTAATATTACTATTTTTTATCTCAAAAAAAATGTCCATTTTAAATTATACTGATGCTATTCTGCTAAAGTAATTTTACTTTCCAATTGATTAATAAATGTTCATTAAAGTTCCTTTAAATTTTGTTTTCTTAGAATGGTTATTAAGTTATCTGAGATGAAATAAATGTTTTTTTTTCTGTATGAAACCTTTAAAATTTAATAAACAAGGATGAAATGATAAATTCAGTAAAAATACTTAATTCATGCCAAAGGTTAATATTTCGTAACTATTGTATGCCAGTGCCCTGCAAGCCATTAACATCTGGTGTAACACCTTTATTAGAGAGTATGCGAGAAAGCTTTGGGAGAAATATTCCCTCTGGTTAATGTAGATCTATGGATCAAAAGCAAGAAATTCAACTGATAAATTAATAGTTTTAAAATTAAAGATTGCAATAGCCGTTTTTCATATTAATATTTCCTAAGGATTAATGACATATAAGTTTTTAACACTAATCACTAAATAGACAGATACTGTCTTTATTTGACTTGCTGATATCATCTATGCCAAATGTATCTCATCATTTTAATTTCTGAGCTCATTATGATCTTACAGAAAGTAGAATAGGACCTCGCAATACATCAAAGGCAAAAATAATTGCAATTAGATTACGTATTTCCCCGTTGTAAGATTATGGTATCAATGGATTCTCTTTCGAAATGATTTAAATAACTAAAAATTACTAAATTACGGAATAAATTCGCTTAACTTTGCTATTTCGCCCATGTTTGTCATTAAATGCAAGTGAGGCAGTTGCATGTTGTTCTCTGCTATCACGTGGACAGCTATAAGTGATATTTTGTTTTCTAAATTGGCACAAAGCGCGTGATGCGTTATACATGATTTCATGACTTGACTACATTATAGCTTAAATAAAAGACGATTTCGAGAAAATTTGCAAAAAAATTATTGTAAAAATGTAATAAATTTGATTTAATTTATCATGTTATTATACTTTTTGTAGGAACAATTACACCTTTGCTAGTATGCCTTTTTCCAGAATTTCATTCTATATTAGCTTGAGCGGTATTGGTTCTTGTGTCATGAAAAGACAACTAATAATTTAATCTTTACATATTAATTGAAGGCCAATTATACTTTATATTTAGGGATAAATAGCAAAAAACGTCGAAGTCGCAATGATTAAGTCATTGCAACAATTGACTATTGAATATATTTCAGCATGGAAAAGAAAGGGTTAAATCCGCTTTAGTCAAAAAGTGAGTAATACAGCTTTGTATAGAGGTTGTGGTTAAAATAAAAAGATAGAATTGTGTATTACAGCAACACTTAGCAAATATAATTGTTTACTTCATTATAAAAATGTTCAGATGTATTGATTAGAAGCGAACATAAAGGTTTACGAAATTTCATATTGAGTTATCAGCTTATTACAGAAATGTTCGCCTTTTTACTATGTTGAGATTCATTAAAAATCGTATTTTTCCCCATTAAAATGTAAATATTACATTCCAGTTGTTTTGCACTAAATGTCTATCTAAATTGAATAGCAGAAATTCGACGAGTGTCTTTAGTCTCAATTTTTTAAAAAGTTATCTATGTTCTGTATGGCTCGAAAAGTTTATTAACCTAAGTTTATTCACATTTTTGAGTTTTATTATTAAAAACATCTTTATTAAAGAGCAAAGAAGGAAGACCTGTATTATAAAAATAAGGAAACTAGAATAAAAATAATTAGAAAGCTTAAAAAACACGATGACTGATGTACAAATAAATTTGAACTGAGGTGGGACAGTACTGACTTTTTTGGAATGAGTGTTATAAAGTTCGAAATCCTGCCCCTCCCTCTTGATGTGCTTAAATTAATAATAAGAGCCAACTCTTCTTACTTTGGGGCGAATTTAAAGCGTGTAAAACTGGTTCCCAGATAAGTTGCTATGATCAAAATAAAGATAAGAATTATTGATCTCATCTGGAATAAATTAATCCGTGGAAATCCAAGGGTAGTTTGAAAATGAGAAATCAGTCTTAAAATCCCATCCAAACAACATTTTAATATTTGAATTACTAACCTTTTCTGGCGGCCTACTTTTTATTCAAAATATTAGTAGCATTAAGTTAATAATTTCAACCAACTCAGATGAGCTAGATCTATTTCTCCAAATGACGTACTGTTTTAAATTACACTTGTTAGCTATGCACTCCAAGTGGAGAAATTAATTGGCGAAAAAGATTCAGATGTTGAGGGTGGAGGTTTTTTTCCAAGATTTTGCGATTTCTCTCGAAAATAGGAAGTGGTCGAAGACAAGTGTTTATTGATAAAATATCTAGATGTCAAGAACCTTCAAATGAAAAAGAATGCTAAAATAAGTACAAGGAATGAGATTGGAAAAAGTGTCGTGATATTTCCACTTATTGAGAATATTAATAAATAAGGATTTTGATATTTCTTTCCAAACTAGGACTGGTGAGTGCCAGACGACTATTGATAAAGAAAACATGAAAATCGACGAAATTGATAGAGTAATTTAGGCTTGAAAGCTCTAACATGTTTTTTTCCCGTAGAGAATGTAAAATTAAATAGTGTTTCTGAGTTTTTTTTATCGTAAATGGAGGATAATCACATGGAGCTTTCAAGCCTAAATTATATTCATATGGAGTAAAAATTTAACAAAATTGGACAAATTATTCCGTGTAGTTAGTTCTTTTCTTCCTTCTTGCTTTACATATGTTGATAATCGGGAAAAATAATAATTTATACATAGGTTAAAAAACATCGATTACTTAAAAATTATATACGTAATACGATGTACGCACATTCATATTGTTTACAAAATGGTCAAATATCATTTCAGATGGAAATCTGCTTATTGCGTTTACCATAAGCTGAAGATTCCTGCTTTTTTCAAGCTCGATTTTAGACTCCGTAATAAATTTTTGAATAATTTATCAGACAGTACATAATCATTTTACAGAAAAATATATCAGCTATTATTATGTAAATAAATAATGCTTATTTTACCTAATAAATTTTTTTATATCATTTCCTTCAAAATGAATGATTTTTCCAACTCTTTAGTATTTGATTATGAAAATAATTCATGTCGGTTGCGTGTTTTTTTTTCTTTCAGGACTCGATCCTGCAGGACCTTGGTATCGAAAAGTACCAAAAAATGTTGAGCTAGATGACACAGATGCCACATTCGTCGATGTAATACATTCCAATCCAGCTCCATTTGTACTATTTGGTAAATCCAGTCATATATTTTTAGAAAATGAAGCACCAAAGAAGAATTTTTTACACATTCATTACCACACCAATCATCGATAACTGACTCTATACTTTTGATTAGGACTATGCTGATCAACAAGGATTGGTAACACATTTTTTTGTCGATTTGCATGACTGACAGTGTACATTTTGTCTGTCAGTAATGCCTCAAATATAAATTTCATCAGTCAGTATTGACACAGTATCTGGACTCCGATATATCGTTGAAATTGGATATAGCGGCTAAATAGAAATCTAGCCCAAACAGGCTTGGTAAGAAAATGTAAAATATTCTACTTTGTGAAGGAGAGTGGAAATGTAAGCAAACTTTCGATTTATTTCGATCTCACTCTAAAAACAGTGAAAGACCGGATTAAGTGGCACGTAAGTTAGGATTCTATGACTTCTTTATACTTAAAAGAAAGTCAACTCTTCTGGTATAGGATTCTATTATCTAGTAATCGAGAATATTTACTGATAATTAGTGTTCTATTACATTACGCCACCTTGAGAACAGTAACTGATCACTGAATCGTTAAATTTTCCCATTTTGATCCTCACAGTGTTTCCTTAATGGACAGACGATAATGAATGCAAAATAATAAATTATCGTGGGTGTCTGTGTAATAAATAATGTGCTAAATATTATATTGCATTACAAAATGCTCATGAAACAGCAATATGGCTAATGCTGTTTACATTTTAAATTAATTAGAGTTCAATTTCTAGTTGCAAAATATATAAAAAAGAACTTTGCTATATAAAATTAAAGAAGCTTGTTCAGAATTTGAAAATTAGAAGAGAGCCATTTACACCTACATCATATGGTGTATACTTTTTAGACCCAACTTTTTCTCCAATGCATTAGTGTGCATATTTACAGAAATAAAAAATAGAAAAATAACCTAGCAAGTAATTTTAGTATAAAAATTAAATATATTATGCATTCAAAAATTTAACACAATTTAAATTATGGTAACGAATGCTGATGATCATAAAGTAAATGGAAAAGGACTTCCAAAAATTAAAAGAATTTAAAAAAAAATTAAATCATTTAGAGAGATTAAATTAATTCTAATTAAACTAATGAAATCATGAACGAAGAAAAAACAGTCAAATTTCTAATGTATGAACTAAAATTATATTAAAAAAGAAAGCATATATTAAATATATTTCTTATTATAGCTGCAGCACTTGCATTGTAAGCAAAAAATTCGAATTCTGAATTACTGCAAATTTCTAAATTTATCACGTGCTTATGCTTAATTTAACTTGAGAATAGTGATTATTAAAATTTTTCTTTTAATATAGATCTTTTTATTTTCTGTACTATTTATTTTAATTCTACTGAATGCGAGGATGGCCTAAAATTTTAAATTCGGCTCTAGGATTTGGCACTGTCGAAGACAGAGGGCACATAAATTTCTGGCCTTCAGGTGGAATACAACGAGGCTACTTCTTAACTCTTCTAAGAGTGTTTTCCAATGGAATCTTTCCAACTGAATGTAAGTATTCTAAATAAACATATTTGAATTTCAGTTTTAATGAATTATTTGTACAAAATATCTCGAAGAGGATTTTAATTAAATAATAAAATATAGATTTTAATTTTTTTGAATTTTAATTTCACAGGGTTAATTACATTAATTATCTTCAATAAATTTTTATATTTGAAAATTGTATGCTGATTTCTAAGTCATTGTTATGATTAAATACATTAAAGGACATTTTAACCCATTAAGGGCATAAAGGATCAAACAGTCATTATTTTTCTTAAATTCTTAATTTCTTAAATTCTTCTTTTTTCATTCTCTGATTTCTTTTACAATTACCATACTTTTTTATTGCCATTCTGGTAAATAAAATTTGACTACAACAAAGACAATAATATATAAAGAGATGCTATAGCATTGCCAAAATCGTTTACTATTGATGCAACATTAAAAGACAACAAATCTATTGCTAGGCAGATACAATAGTTTTCAAAGTCATCCACGATTGATGTTGAATTAAATATAACGAAAATAAAGATAATAATTTATATGGAGAGATGCAACAAATATTAATTTAGGTATTAATGCAAATGATAATAGTTTTAAAGATAATCTATTAATATTACAGTTTCTGGGGTTGGAATCGTACGGGTGCTATAAAATTTCAAAATAAGACAACTTATACATTTTCATGCATTCCGGGATAAAATACGAATAGAAAATTTCTTCAAAATAATAATAAAGATGTTCTTCACTAAATAAGTTTTTATTATTTCCTTAAACAATAGATCATCAAATGCAGAATAATAAATCTACAAAAGTAATAATCGATCATCTATATATTCTATTTAGCCTTTGCAAACCCAGTCAACTGGGCACACGTGAGAGCTACTGAATTCTTCCTTTATTCCTTCAATCAAAGTAACTGTCTGCCTGTTGGCGTGGAATGCACAAGTTGGAGTGACTTCTTACAAGGGCAATGCAATTGTGGAATTAATGGAGAAAGATGTTCTTTTATGGGAATGTTTGCCACTTTAAAACCACCTCCAAAACGGAGATATTATCTGCAAGTTGGACGTGAGAGGCCGTATTGTCGTAAGTATTATTTATAGAACTAGCCGCCTTTGGCGACCAGCTGGTTCGCCAATCTTAATGTTCGTTTAAATTTTAATAATTAAATATTTTACGCAATTCCTACTTTAATAGATTCTTCATCAAAATATTTTAAAACTTCAAATTTTGATAGTCACTCATAATATTATAAAAGCCTTCAGTCATAACGTAATATGTATCTCTCTAATTTTCTGTTAGCTCCCGTAGAATTTATGCTTTAAATTAAAGTGGAAAGAATTAATCTACAATTAATATAATAATATTTTTTACTGAAACAAAGCATTTTTTTATAATATGATTCTGATAACAGAGTTACTGAGCGTTTAAACTTTATAGGCACTAAAGAATATCTTTCTTAATTTAGGTAATATCTCAAGAATTTGTCAACAAAAGTTTCTCATATTCATCATGAACAGATCGATTAATTAACAATGTCTAATTTTAAATGCATCAAACACTAAGAAAATAAAACGAATCGTTTAAAATAATCGGTTGAAAACAAGTTAAAAAAACTACTTAAAAAGCGATGTACTTAAAACTATAAGCATATACAAAAAATATATAACTAACATAAATACAATTTAATTACAAAAGCATGCAATTAACCTAAAAATAATTTAAATCAAGAATCATCCGTTGATAATATTATCAACAATCAGAACACAATGCGCATGTGTGAATTTCCAACGCCAGTTGCGGTAATGCAAATGCTTGAATTTTTCTACGCCAGTTGGGGTAACGCTATGCAGATTAGAAATTTTTAATTTCCTTAATTCTGTTTATTTTAATTCAAAAGTACTTCAGAATGAATCTGAAAGATCGATTAATTAACAATGTTTAATTTTAAATGCATCAAACATTAAGAAAATAAACAGAATCGTTTGAAATAATTGGCCGAAAAATGTTAACCCTAGCTTCATTACTGTTGGGAAAAAAACTGATGCCTTACTCATTTGGCGGTGGGGAAAATGAAAGTTTTTTTTTGGCGGGAAAGTTAGTTTTTAATTAATAATTAAAATTCTAATTAAAAATTCAAAAAAGGGACTCCAGGTGCACATTCCCGACCTCTAAGGTATACATGTACCAAATTTGGTAGCTGTAGGCCAAATGGCCTGGCCTGTAGAGCGCCAACACACACACACACACACACGCACACGCACATTGATCTTTATTTATAAGTATAGATATAGATAAATTATGTTTTCTTTCATGTGTTTAAGAATTTAATTTCTGATTCATTTTAATATCGTAAAAGAATCAAAAATATTATTTACCATTCAAAATTAAGAAAAAAATCCACAAAGAGATAAAAACTATTTATAATATATTTTGCTATTGCTTTTATCAATTTTTCAGCTAGGAGGTTTCATCCACATTTTAAAATAAATGATTGTATCTATGTATTTATGTTCCACATCCCTACTAAACAAATGTGTCAAATTCAACTAAGCACACTTATTATTTAAATCAAGAAAAAGAATACTGTCAGCTTTCAACAACAAATGCAAAAATCAATTAAATATTCATTAATTAAAATTCAATCAAATCATTGCTATTTTACGCAATAATGCTGGAAAAAATATTTCTCAATTAATATTTTACTGCCGTCTTAAAATTCAATTAATTTTTTTCATCTTTTCAGTGATACCAATTTCATACGCATGCAAGTTTTTTCTTTTAATTTTTATCGATTTTTCAAAATTGAATAAATAATTGAAATGTATAAAAGATTTTGGGATAACAAAATTTTATAGATTATCAGTTGCTACATAATGGTGAAAATTCGAACAATTCTATCTTTATTTTATGATAATAATGTTTTATTTTTAAAAATCCTTTTAGAAACGCTTCTTATTGGTTTCAAAAGAATATTAAAATTAATTTAATTTAATTAACTATATTAAAAATATTATCATTTAAGTCTTTAGTTATGTGCACCTACGTCTTCTATGAAGTAATAAATAAATAATAATATAATTTAGTAAAATAGAAAAATATTAGTAAAGTAAACAAGAGTGTTTTGAAACTTAGAATAATAAGAAATTTTCAGTAGCTATTTAACAATAAAATAAAAAAAACACACCTTCATTTCTCAAATTTAAACAAAGGCAAAGAAAATAAATTTTTATGAGCAAATAAAGCAGACGTTTGATGGTACCAGCTATTTCAAGTTGTGAAAGAATAAGCCAAAATATCACGATTGGGTGAAAAGTGAGCTTTTAATAAATAAATTATTTAATTAATTGCATAAATGCGTTTATTGAAACTTTTCATATACTTTAGTACTTGCAAATAAAATTCGAATTTCTCATAGACATCACGTACCAGTAACTCATGGGGAAAAAAAACCCCGGTTATTGGCGTCTTTTTAAAATCGTCTGGTTTCACTGATAATCTCTTTTTTACTAAAAACGTTTCAAACAATAAAATGGTTTCATACGTTAATAATCTTCTATACAAAAGTTAACACATTGAAGTAAAAAATATATGGAAGTAGTAAAAAAATATATAAAAAATAATAGATAAAAAATATATAAAAGTAGTTACACAAAAATATGAAATATTTATATCACAGTCAATACTGAGTATACCATCTAGTAGGTCATAGTATTAAGGTGACCATATTCTTTATGGAACAAATTAGGAAATAGAATTTATCACAAGGTTACATTTTAAATCTTTAAAATGCCAGTTTATTATAAATGGGAAATGGAAAATTCAGGGACATTTAATTCAATTCATGGATATTTTTTTCGAGAAAAACATTCAAATATCGATTATATAACCCTGCATAATCTGATCATCTATCATTTTATTTTTTCAAGATAATGAAATCTGGTTAATGTTTTTTTTAAAAATTAACTGACAGAAAGGAGGCTGTGAAATAATTATCTATTACAATTTGTTGCTTAAAAAACGGTAATAATATTTTTTCTATTAAAAATTAAAGTTTGAATCTGTGAATTTTCATGACATTTTTTAAGTTTAAATAAAACTGGATATGATCAATTTTTGAATATTTAAAATTTAATTGCAAAATAACCACAATGTCAAAGAAAAATAAAATTAAAGAAATTCAAAACGCTTTATAAATACATGATAAACTCTCAAGGAAAATAATCAATAATTTTAATAAACTTTTTTGCGTTATTGACACTGGAATTATGTAAATTAATTGACCATAAAAAATTAAAAATAAAAAAATAACTAATTTTAATACAAAACAGGAAGAAAGAAGAAACAAATGACAAATTTTTGTAGAAACATGAATGTTATCCTTAAAGACAAATATAAACATAAATGCTTTTATAAATTATATAACTTATATAAATATAAATAAATAAATACCTTCATTGGTTATATTTTTCCTATACCTAGTGATATTAACAACATGTTATGATTCATATATTTTTTTTCTAAATTAAGACATTTTTATTGCAGGCCAGATATTCAATTAAACATTGGATTTCAATTTTCTGTAATTCTTTAGGCAATTAGACTATCTAAACTTGAATACACATTAAAGAAAAAGTATTTTTTTAGTCCTATTCTACCAAGAAGCTCGTTAATGAGAATCCAGTGAAACTTCTTAGAAAATTTATTAATTCATCCGTAAGAAAGAGAGAAATTTAAAATTAATTTTTGATGCGATGAAACAAGCTGTTAAAAATTATATAAATTGCTCTTCATAGAATTGAGAATGTCAAAACATAAAATTACGATATATAAAGATTTTAACCAAAGAATTTTTTTTAAAAATATGAAAATAATAATAACAATAAACGTTAAAATCATATTCTGCTCTACAAAATAAAAATAAATATCTAAATACATTTGCAAACGATAAATATTCTTCATATAAGCTATTTTTAATTCTTTTTGAAAATAATGATTATTAACTACAGTCAAATTATAGAATTAAAAATAACTATTTATTGTTATGCTACTTAATCTACAGTTTTAAGTGAATTGATTCGGTAAAAAAAGTACAGCAGAATAATTTTCTGGATACAGTTCTACCTAGTGAATAGTATCTCCTTATATTCCTTTGTAAAATTAAAACAAATGGTAAATAACTATAAATTTATCTGACTTCTCTAGCAGTTAATTTATGTTTACTGTAAGAATATATAAATAATGTCTAATAAAATAACCAGATATAATTTTTTTTAAATGCAAGCAGAAAGGAAGAAAGACCTAAAGATTCAAAATTAATCTTTTTCTACAGTGTCTCACAAAAGTGATGGGACACTTGTGCTTTACAAAAGGAAACTGTAATAAAATAAATAAATAAACATGTACAAAAATTTTTTGGGTGTGTTTCATATTTAAAGTTTGTAACAATTATCACATAATATACATTTTGTCAAAATATTAAAATATTAATTTAATAAAAATACAATTGTTTAGAACGGAGCAAAAAAGGGCTCACATAAGTGATGGGACACTTACTTTTCCATCAAATATTTATCCAAAAATTTTACTTTTTAAAGGGTTTTAATATTTTGTTGGATTTCCTTTTACTTTTAAAACATGATTTAATCTTCTTGGGATGGATTCGATTAATTTTTTTGTGATTTCTGGAGTGATTTTACCCCATTCTTCTTGAAGCACCGATTTTAATTGTTGTTTTAAAGAAATGGTGTATTTGCGAATTCTTGATTCCAATTCTTGCCAAATATTCTCTATGGGATTTAAGTCTGGAGATTGTGATGGTGTTTTTATTATTTCACGACAGTTATACAGCAGCCAAAGTCTAACGTTCAAAGCAGTGTGCTTGGGGTCATTGTCCTGGTAGAATTTAAAATCGTTATGAAGGTTCAACTTTCGTGCTGAAGATTTCAAATTTTGCTTTAAAATGTCAATATACTTGTACTGATCCATTATACTGTCAATAAAAACAAGATTACCAATTCCAGCGAACGACATACACCCCTATATCATAACTCCACCTCCACCATGTTTTACTGTTGGCACCAAGTTCTATTTGCGAAATTCTTCCCTGGGTTTTCTCCACACCAATATTCTACCGTCGGAACCAAATATATTAAATTTACTCTCATCAGCAAATATAACTTTATTCCAGTAATCAGAATTCTTATTTATGTTGGATTTTGCGAAAGCTAGTTTGAGTTTTCTATTCTTTTCACTTACGAAGAATTTTTTCCTGGCTACTCTACCGTGATATCCAGCAGATCGAATTACCCCTCTAATAGTCTCAGGATTAACAATTATTCTATATAATGCTTGTAAATCAGCAGCAACTTTAGGAACAGTCTTTCTTGGATTTTTTTTTAATATTTCGAACGATAATTCGCTTTATTCCATTGGATAGCTTTGATGGTCTGCCAGGTCTTCTTTTATCCTGAATAATATGATTCTTTTTATATCGTTTAATGATATTGAAAACTGTTGAATGACTCAAGTTAACTGTTTCAGCAGTTTTTCTAATAGATTTTCCACGTTCAATATGCAAATTAATAACTAATTTTCGAATTTCAGGTGAAGTTTCTTTCCGTTTAGTATTCATGGCTGCACGGAGCTAAAAAACACAAAAATTCCAAAACAAACTGGAGAAAAATACTGCAGACTATTTTATAAATTATTACAAATTGCTTTTGAGTAAGAATAAAACCACCAAAAATATTTTTATTGCTTATTTCAGACGATTTTTGTTGCATATCTAATGGTGTCCCATCACTTATGTGAGCTATTTTTTGCTCCGTTCTAAACAATTGTATTTTTATTAAATTGATATTTTAATATTTTGACAAAATGTATATTATGTAATAATTGTTACTAAATTTAAGTATGAAACACACCCACAAAAAATTTGTACATGTTTTGAAATTTATTTTATTACAGTTTCCTTTTTTAAAGCACAAGTGTCCCATCATTTTTGTGAGACACTTAAAAATGTAAAGCATAGTTGAAATAAAGGAAATAAAGTAGCGTAATTAAAGTAGTAATTTAAAGTAATAATTAAATAATAATTTAAATATTTAGGCAAACATTTTTTTTTATTAATTAAAAATATTTTACGAATTCTTTTTTCTTTTCTTTTCTAAAATAATGGTTTTAATGACAGTTCAATTGAAAAAAGAAAAACAGGGCATCATGAGCTCTAAAATATTTATAACTTATTCTAAATATTTATAACTGTACTCATATTTTTTGAATTCCACTTTCTGAATACTGTAGAATAGTTTTCTCAGATCCTTTTTTTAGTAATGAATTCACCATAGCTGTTATTATCACTTTAAAAAAAGGACGCACATTTTTCCTTGTTGAAAGTTGACTACGGAATAAATCATTGAGCTGCATCTGATAAGTTGCCAATCTATTACTTTTCCTTTAACTAACAATCACTCATATTTAATCTTCATATAAAGAATTCAAAACCTTACTGTTCCAGGCTGATTTTTAATGATGAATGGTAGAAGAAATAATTTCCTGGCATACGAATGAAGGTTTATGTCGTTTGTTTTCATGCGCTATTCTATTTACAGTATTTCTTAACTAATATTCTTTCGTAGTTTAATGATTTCCTTAAACTAAAGTTCGATGACAAAAGACAGTTACGATAACAATTTGTAAATAATTAAAAAATGTATTAAAAATAATGTAAATAATGTAAATGTATTAAAAAAAAGAAATGGCTTTAATTTATGAAAAGTTTTATTTGTTAGTTAATTCAGGAAATAGGAAAGAATTGAAGACATATGTTTATGGATGATGGTTTTGAAAAATTAGTTAAAAAAGATTCTTTAAGTGTTACCATGCGATAGTCGATGCAAGAAACACAAAAATGATTTATAGTGAATTGGATGCCAAAAGAAAATATACAAGCTATCCAATAATTATGCGATTCAAATTTATGCAAATATTAATTTTCATTATTTTTCTCAAGCTCCGTATAACAGATTAAATGGCGGACATTTTTATAAAATATAATTAAAAATTTATAAATCACGTTTTACAAAATAACCTGTTTTACATCTAATCAAATTTATCACACACATTTTTTAAACATGACTTGAGATTTTCTGAAATACGAATACAGTTGAATAAAACATTTATTTTTTCTCTTTCACATTATTTGATAACCAGCAAGATTCGTGTCGAAAAAACCTAGTATACTCTCTAATAAAGGCCACTGCCCCTTTCGCAAAACTGTGAATTTTGAATAAATACCTTACATGACACTGGAACAATAGATATGAAATGCTGAATTTTGGTGTGAATTTAGCATTTTTACCAAATCTATCTTGTGTTTCTTGGCGATTTTTTTAAAGATTAATTTTTAGTATGCGGTTAATATTAACTGATAATCTGTATTTTGAATGTTATTTCCAACCGAACGAAAGAAAAACTGACATAGAACTATAATTGTACAACACCAAATTTCCTATGTACGTTCAAAAGTTTGATAGAAATCTATGAATTTGGCTTAAATATCATATACCAAACTTCTTATGCCTAATTCAAAGCGTTTTCGAATTATCCTATTTCAAACATTCAGGCATAATGTCCAAAACGCATTTTTTGAAATCAAAGAGTTCTGAAATGTAATGATTCATCAAAATTTCGAATTCGGATTTTTTTAAAGATTATATTACTATCATACTAAAAAATTCAAAGAAAATATGAAGGAATAGTTGGATACAAATATGGTTTTATTTTATTACTTATTATATTATTTATTAAATCAGCAAATTTTAATGATTCTACGGGACCTTTGAACTTTTTTCCTAACTATTCAAATTTCTAAAATTTAAATGAAAATTATAGATTTTAGAATATTAACCGCATCTAATATTATTTTAAACGTAATATTTATTTTGGACAGATATAATTATGCGACCTATTTACGCAATCTTGTATCTATTTTTCTATTCACGAAGAAAACAATACATTACGGACTAAAAAATATAATAAAAAGGACACAAAATATTGGTTTTAAATACATTTAATAAATGATTAATTCTTATAAAGCAGGATAGGTTCCCAAACAATGTACGCGTACTTTCTAGGGATAGAGGAGGGCCAATTAGGAGTAAAATATTTGCTATGATGATAAAATATCGGAAGAAAGTATTGTTTACTATGACAAATAGTTATAGAGTTATAGTAATAAATATGCCAAAAAATGCAATATTTAGTTACTTTGTTAGTTTACCTTTCTTATTAAAGGCGTTAATTTATATTCAGATATACTTCTCAATCGAAGAAACAAAGAACTCAAAATTCTCTTGTATCATTCCAGACATTTTTTCATACTGGTTAAAGGAAGATAATTTCCAGAGAAAAATTCGAATGGAATGGCCCTTATTAAACTATGGATTTCTTTTTTGGTATTTTTATAAAATATCTAATGGTTAGGCTTATAGTGGTGTCTAACTTCATATCTAAAAAGAAGGCGAATTGAAACACCTAATTATTTAGTATTTGCATCTGAAAATGCTAATTTTTTCATTTCATTTCAGTACATCAATATCAAATTGTAGTATATCTTCAAAATGCCAGAAATGTAACGAAGTCTGTTAGAGCGTTGATACATGCTACTATTTTGGGAGAAAATCAGTTACTGAAGAAGGATCTGCTTTTAAAGTAAGCCCTTTTTGTTAATTTAAATAGAATTTTTTGTTGTTTTGTTCCTCAGATTGTAAATTAATTATCAAGAGTGTATTAAAAATATGCATAAATATCCAAAAATTGTATTTATGCTTGCTTTTTATTTTCTCGTTCGCGAAGTATACAAAGGGAAAGTATTATAATCGTCAAAAAATTCAGGCTCGAGATTTTGTCGAATTTCTTTGTTCCAGACCTAAGGACAGTTTTTTTTTTAATTTTTGATATTTTTTTAAAAGTAGGAAAAAGAATTGGCCAGTTCAATAAACACCCCTCTCCCTCCACCACACACAAATGGTCTGTTCTATAAGACCCTCAGGAATTTTGAGGTCGACCTAAAACTCAATTTCGTAATATGTCTAGCCTTTCTTATTTATCGGAATAGCTTAGTTATTTCGAAGAATTTTCCTTTTTTTTTATCACAATAAATACACATAGAAAATCACAATTTAAAAATTTATTTGTTCTTTTTTTGGAGTTTGTTTATAAAAATCACCGATGGAGGGACGAGTTGTAGGGAGTGCAGATATTTCTTTCTCTACCCATGAGAATTGATTGAGGAGACAAAAAGTGTGACTTTTTTTTTCACTTCATACTATCAAATATGATAAAATGACCTGTAAAATTATTCTCTGTCCTAGTTATTTTTGCTACTTTCCTGATTACAATAACTGTAGTTAATAATTAATCTTAACATGATAGCATGTTGGTGCTTATAAACTGGCATATTACATGTGAATTTTTTAAAGTGTTTTTAAGCCCGTATTTCAATAATACTTTTATTTGTTTATCAGATTTATACGAAAAAGCGTTGTGACGACATTGAATATTTTTAAATTAATATCAATGTTATCACTTCTATATAATTAACTACCTCATTCCTCAGATCATTCGAGTTCAAATGTCCCAAAATTCTGAAACGACGAGTTTCTTTTCCAAAGATAAGAAAAACTCCTTACTCACCCTCAAAAATGGCATCTAGTATTCTTAAGGAATCTATATACAAAATAGAGCTTCCATTTAGTTAATGGCTTAAGCAAATTAAATATCTATACTCGGGCATCCTTTGAAAGTTCTTAGAAAACTTTCCACTCTCCTAAATTCATATGGATGAGTGTCTCTAATGAACAAAGCACACGCCTAGGGTATTCAACCATTCATATTTAAGGATAAATTTAAGGATAAGAAGTTTAGTAATTTCCAGGCTTTTTGAGGTCATGCCGCAATTTTGTTGAATGGATGTTTAGGGCCTTCCAGCATTGATAGTGTTTTAGTAATAGTAGTCAGCAAGAGGAAACTTAATATAAATGAAGATACATGAATGCAGATGAAGAAGATAAACGATAAATGAAAAAATGAAATAGAATAAAGGAAGTAAAATTAAACCTAGAATAGTATCATACTGCGATGTTTCAAATTAAAGATCCGAATTACCCTTAATTTTTTATTTATTGATTTCAGCATTGATTTATCGATACCAAGGCAGACCAACACTTTTTTCGCAACTTCTCTTCAGCGACTGGGAAGAATTCGTTCAGTCGAAGTTGATTCAATCGAAGATAGAGCAATTTCAAGCAAAGCTTTCATAGAATCAGTAGAAGTTAATTATCTCTTTCCTGAGTAAGTATGTATTAACTCATCAAAACACAACAGACGATACAAAAAGGTGTGTCATAAATAGTTTAAATATGAAAAACTCAAGCACTTTGACAGCAAAATGCATATCACGTCAACAAACGAATAAGCTAAAGCACAATTAGAGTAATTTTGTGACCGCAGCAGAGTTATGTTAAAATATCTTTGTTAATTTCTTATTATTTTCTTCATTTCTTTAATTAAAAATGAAAAAAAAATCTTTTTTATTATCTTTGTAATTTGTATTTTGATGATATTAATATTTCTTATCAATTTAAGGATAAATGTTTTCTGCTTTTATACTTCAAAATAAGTCAAACGATTATAAGCCATAATTGTTTGACTTATTTTTCTTATGTTGCTGCAAATATATAAAATGTTTATATATTTTATTAAATTCCGAGTGTTTACCGGCAATATATGAAATGCTTCCTCTAGGCATTGAATATAATACTAAGCATACAATAGAATTATGAATGCTATTTAATGAAAGTATGGAAAAAGGTCTTGATAACGGTATTATTTAAAAAATTTGAATTTTTCAAAAAT
>JAPMOR010030753.1:451690-462093 GCA_026543865.1 Argiope aurantia | reverse complement strand
CTTCATTTTCCTGTAATGTTTTGAAACATCATAATTTCACTTGTTTTTCTATAGTATATCAATTCGTATTCATATGACACAAAACAGCTAGTGGTTATTTGATTTTCTTGTTCAATAGAGGAATCCATTCCATGTCTAGCAGATAGAATTCACAGTACAGTGTGACATAATGTGAGGTTATATGTTAAATCACATGCGCAATTAAATTTGGTATGTTACTCTGAGATTATGTAAAATGGCACCACTTTCTCATCAAAATTTTAATTTATTATAACTGCAATGACTGCGTATAAATCTTAAACGATTATAAAACAAGTGAAAGCTTATACCTTATAACTTTCATCTTACATTGTGGAATCCATATTTCAGTACGAAGCAGATATTGTATTTTTAATCTGGAATAATTTAATCTGGAAAAATTATTTATTAATATTATAAATATTGATTGCTAAAATTTTGATGACAATTATGTAACTAGAATTCTAATAAATAGTATTTTCTGTCTAGAATAAATAGAATTATTATTAAAGTATTATTTTTTATCGTATTATCTTCGTATTCTGTCAATTAAATGGATGTTATTCGAAGGGAAAAATTGTTCCCAAATGCTTCTGTACAAGAAAAATTTCACAATTTTCGATTGTTAAAGTTAGTTGTAAATAAAGAATCGACATGTTATTTGCTTCAAAACTGAGAACATTAAACGAATATAGTGAACTTTGAATACGCCGGCTTGGCATCAGAGTACTAGACAATAATAAGCGAATGATAGCATTAACCGCAATCACATAAAGCGGCATCGACTATAATAGGATTATATTATAATTATTTTATAAGTATTACGTATACAATAACAATGCTTTATAATATAAATAAAGAGCATTATAAAAACGCCCACCTCCTTTTTCCTGAATATCTTTATTTAGAAACCCCATATTTTATTTATGAATATATTCCCTGAATATTTTTTTAGATGTCATTTACACCACTCTTTTTCTAGTTCCTTAAAAGCTGTAAAAAATGGCTATATTATTAAATATAAATTTAGAATTTTCTTGCCCAACCACAACCTACTATACATAAGAAAATATTTTATGATTAATATTTCAATCTTTTTGCTATTATTCATCATATAATATATGTGAACTCTTATATATGTGTTACAGCCAGTATTCTATAGAATATCTTGGCTGTTTCAAAATGAAAAAAAAATAGCTGGTCATTAATGAAACTATTAACATTTCATTCATTTCTCTTGTATTCTACAGAATGCCAAACAACACACAAGCAATGCATTAAATACATCTGAGATTTGTTTCGAATATCATGTGGCAAAGAAAGTGTTTTTTTTTAAAGTTCGTTTCAGTCTCAGAATTTGTCTTTTGTATTTTGTTCTATGTTTGGGAATATTGAAATATTCAGTTTTGCTTAAATTTCTTCAATAAAAGATTTCCTTTATTCATTGGTACTTGAAAATAGCGAAGCAAAACATAGTGTTGAAAAAGGAGTCATGGTATATTCATGCAGCTGTTACCAATAGTAACAAATATGTTTAAGGTCATCGACTAGATTCGGAGAAAACTTGTCAAAAATACACAAATATTTTAATATTTTTATTATTTGTTTTATTAATATAAGGATAAAATAAAGAATAAAGGTAAAATTATTTAAATATATATGCAGCATTTGAAGAAAAAACTTATTTTGGAATAAATTTTAACATTTATTTACAAAAACTAAGAATTATTCTAAAGAAAAAATTGTTACAGTTTTCAATTTTTATTTGTGACATAACAAATTTAATTATTATTTTGGAGTGAAATTAACTATTATATAAGAATTACATTCAAAAAATATAATTTTTGTGCGTATTATATGAAATTATCTATGAATTTTTGGAATTTTTTTCATTAATATTTATTTTAAACAATCATAAATCCACAAATATTTTAATATTTGTGGATTGTGGACTAGAGCATTCAGCAACAAATCTATAGTTCAATACATTCTGTATAACATATCGAGCACTAATTATAAATTTCATTCAGATATCTTGATTATTTTTTGAGCTATGACGATACTTGTGAAGTAGGATTATAAAAAAAAACTCGTTCTTCAAAAAAACAACAACATTTAAAGCTTTTTAAATGCTTATAAATAAGTATCACTTACGCGTCAATAGTTTGCTATAACTTGGCTTCTAATTGACTAATAGAGACAAAATAAAGATATCACTAGGAATTGAAACGTATATACGTTTTGAAACTATAAAACAAAAAGTAAATTCTTATCCAAATTTATGTTTTTAACCTTAACTTTGCTCTCCCGAAACAATTATGTATCAAAACGGAATATAGTAAACGTATTATAAGAACATCTATTATCTTAATTTCTCTAAGCCATGTCACATCCTTGCGCACATCATGTTTCTGGGAATAGCATTGAAAATGTTAAAGAAAATACTAAAATATTACAAATAAAAAGAATTTAAAATGATTAATGCCAAAAATTGGTAGAATCGCCTTTTTTTTGCGTACTTTTACATGCGAACAATAACGTCAAATTCATCTTTAATATACGAAAACAAGTCTTCCATAACTAATGATTTTTAAAGTGCGTGAATTTCAAATAACATCAATAAATCTTCCTAATAGCTAGATATTTCATTTTTTACTGACAACAAAATCACTATTTACTGGTTTGATGATATACTTCAACATATACTGAGGGAAAATCATTTTTTTTTCGGTATTACTGTATCAATTTTCTTGAGAATTTTTTCTTCCACATACATCAACAAGGAAAATAAATGATTAATTTTTCGATGATTCTATTCCCACGTATTTCGCACAAGAAAACGTGGTTTCTATCGCTCTTGAGTGTTCTGCTTTCGTTTTGTACTAAGCAAAATAACATTTAATGTAATTATACTTTTCATCAATAATTTGTTTATTCCTTTCCTTAAATTTTCCTTTTTTTTATAAATAGGAAGTAAAAAAGAAATACATAATTTATAAGTTTGGATTGGTTACAAATCAACTTAATATTTTTTGTGTGGCTTAACATAAAGAAGCAGTGAAAATTTCTACTCATTTTCTTTAAACCCTCAAAATGAGAACTTTGTTTCTTCTGTCTATTCTTGCTGAGTTCTTGACATTGACAGGTAATGACATATTCTTTTTTTTACAACAAAAATGAAAATCAATAAGCAAATGTTGCGATATTAATTTGGTATTTGTGTTTATTCTACTATTTCATAGTGCGAACATTTAGGCGCTTCGACTTGTCGCTATTTTCATGTATGCATAGAAAAAATATAATAATCTTCAAAGAATTCGATTTCAAGATTTTGATCTAATTTCTATTTTGAAAGATGACCTGAAAAATCTATTTTTGAATTATTCCTCTTCGTTTGTCTCTGAAAATAATTAAAAAAAACCATCTGGAGTGGTCTTCCCAAAATTGTCTCACATTCTCTCTAATAAAGGTGTTATCCCAAAGAACGCCTTGCATGGTAATGGCTTACAACAGTTACGGAATATTAACCTTTGGCGTGAATTCAGCGTTTTTACTATATCTATCGTGTAATCCTGAGCGAGTCAGGCTATTAATCCCTGGCATGTGTTTAATAGTATATAAAAATCAGATTTGTGAACTGAATGAATGAATTGATTCAAATAAAAATTTGACACAAAAATGCAACTGTAGTCACAAAATTCCATCCCAGATGTGATATATTTAAGTGATTGCGTCCTTGACCTTGAGTTAATATGTTTTCATGTTTTTGAAAGTACAGACCGACAGACGATCAATCCCTTGTTGGATTTAGTTAAAAATTTTTAATGTGCATAGACTATAGATGGTAATTCTGTATGTCGAATTTTATCTGTCTAGCTGTCTTCGGTTTGTAGCTATCCTGTGAAATTGTGTTCGAATAGCCGGACGGACAGATTTCTTCTGAGAGGATTTTGATGAAAATTTGTTAGAATTTACCAATTTATTATAAAGACCATATACCAAATTTCATTTGTCTAGATCAAAGCGTTTTTGAGTTATCTTTGTCACAGACAGACGGACATTTTCCAAAAATGTATTTTTCGAACTCAGGGAGATCTAAAGCGTTGAGATTCGCCAAATGCTCGAGTTCGAATTTTTTGGTGATTATTATACTTTCTCTACACTACATATACGAGAAAGTGAAAAAAAGGAGCTAGACAAATGGAATTTGTTATGAAATTTCAATCTAAATTGAGGATGCATACAATTTTGGATGAAATCCATAAACGGTAATTCATTTTGCTAGTCTGTCTATATTCATGTCAATCAAATAACTTTAAACGTTTGTATCATAAATACGGATGTTAAAACAAAGTAGTAAAAGTTGAAATGCTGAAAAAAAAGGAAACCAAGCAATGAATGTCATATAAGTTAAAAATGTATTATATATATTATTAAAATATCAATTTACGTTGATCTCTATCAGCTATCTCTATCACCTTTTAAAATTTGTTTTCCCTTCTATATCTTTGATAAAAATACTTTCTATTTTTTAGCATACTAATAAAAAGCACGAATTAGAAACATGAAATTTTAATTGCAGTAGATTGTCTGTAATCCGGCATTGTGCCAGTCTGGACTCTTATAGTTCATCGTTTTTTGAAGGCGAATGAGAAATGTTAAAAGGGAAAAAGAATCGTATGACTTCCGTGATCTTGGATTCATGTAACAATAGGATTTTGATTTATATTTTGCTATTAGCCATCATTGGTGATCAGTTAGTTCACCGGGATTATTAAATTGCTAAAAAAATTCAGTTATATACATCTTTTTACATCCGATTACATCACAAAAAAAAAAGCAGCAGTTAATTTAAAAGGGAGGTCCTTTAAGATTCTATAGTACAATCTATGGTACAAGATAAATTATTAGTTTAAGTACAAAATTTAACTAAGATAAATTATATATTAGTTAATTAATTTTAAGTAATAATTATTAAAAGCATGAATTTAATTTCTATCTACTCATGGAAAAAATAAGTCGAATCTTCATATCTTGATAACAACAACGGACGCCAAGATGAAATATTTATGGCTCGAATATAATATGGACGGTTCGAATTCCACTTTATCAATGAAATGTAGTGTTGTAAAATATGCTTAAAACATTTAATAAAAATAATTAAAAATTGAAAAAAAATTATATGGCCAAATAATGTAATATATTTGAAAAGATAATTTTCTGAATTTTACGATGTAGTAAAAACTATTTTTCTGCCGTATTATTTTCGGAAGTTACTGCATAAAAGCACAATCATTCCGTTTAATTTTTAATGAATTAAAATTTTAAATAAAAATTTAAAAACATCGCTACACACATCCACATCCACATTCATCTTCATTACTAGTAGATATATTTCTTATATAATCGCCTTGGCAACCAATTGGTTTTCCTTGAGAACTGATTCTGTTTCAATTTTATTTCTTACTAGCCGCCTTTGGCGACCAGCCGGTTCGCCAGTATTACCGCTCGCTACAATTTTCAATTAAATATTTTAAGTAACTGGTCTCTTAATAGATTCTCAAACAAAACATTTTTAATCTTCAAATTTTGATAGTCATACCAAACTTATACTGTTGTTTAAATCGTTTCGATCAATTTACTATATATATTTTGTTAATTTGTTGTCATTTCCGGTAAAACTTCAACTTTAATTTAAAGTGGAAATGATGAAATTTCAATTAATATAAAGATATTTTTTAATAAAACCAAGCGTTTTATTCTATTTATCATCTTTATTGTTATTTATTTATTATTATTATTATTGAATATGAGTATTGCAAACAGAATCGCTCGGTATTTAAGTCTTATGTGAACTTCAAAATATTTTTCATAATTTATGTAATATCTCAAAGAATAATTCAAAGAATTCTCAGATTCAGCAGAAAATTCAGTTTTTCGTTTTGCTTTCAAAAGCATTGAAATGAAATCAATAATAATATTTTGTTCCGGCATATAAATATATTTCAAAAATTATGAAGTCTAAATTTAATACAGTAAGGTATCATATTTTGAGAAATATTTTGAACACACCAAATTTTAAATAAATAAATGAATTTTTCTATTTTCCACGATCAACTAAGACTTATTTATAAAGTTTTGAATGTTAAAAATTTAGAAAAACTCAAAATTTTCATAATCTTATTTCATAATCTTAGGCCAATTAATTTTGAGAAACCTGCGCGCTGATTGGCGTATTTTATTTGAAACGATAGATGGAAAATCTAAAATTATCCTTTTTTTTATTGAATAGTGATATTCAAATTTTCATAAATCAGTCAGTTTAAGTGATTGATTTAGTTGATTGGAAATTAACTTTTTTTTATTTAAAATATTAGTGTTTCAAGAACATTTTGTTAATCGTGATTTCCACAGCAGAAGCGTTTTGTAAAATAAAAAATTCGTTATTTATTAGAGCATTTATTGAATCAAGTTACATAAAATATAATCATTTTCCATTTAGACCATTTTAGCATATCTGTGTCTTACTAAAGGTCTACAAATTAGCTGTGTGGCCCTGATTTGAATGGATATCCTGTTCATATTAAACAAAACTTGTCTTAAAATAAAATTGATTTATTGGATTACTAATATAGAGAGTGTAAAAGATCATAAAATAATTTTTCTTGAATTTATTTTTTAGAAAAAATAATATTTCATATTTGTTTCATTTCCTACATATTCAAATATTTCATATTTGTCCTCAATATTTCCTTGTCAATATTGTCCTTCCTCAAATATTTCATATTTGTTTCATTTCATTTCATTTATTTTTAATTGGAGCTTTAATCAATGTGATGGCAACACTTTGAAAAAAGCTATTTTTTTCACATGAATGCGAAACGTGCTCGTGCAGCTTAAATTTCATTTTTATTTTGTACGAAAAAAATTGTTGAAAAATATAGTTAAAATATTTATTTAAAAATTCATTAAAAGTAGAAATTTAATTTTAAGGTTAAAACATTGGTATCATTTAAAAGATAAATTTTTGATCTTTAACTTCATGTAAAAATCTTTTTTGTGCGGTAATATTTTCGGAAATTATAGCAGAAACACGCCAAAATTTCGCTTAATTTTTAAATAAATAACATTCTAATTAAAAATTTGAAAAAATAACCCCCAGGTGCGCATTCCCGCCCTCCAAGGTATACACGTGCCAAATTTGGTAGCTGTAAGTTGAATGGTCTGGCCTGTAGAGCGCCAACACACACACACACACACACACATTGAGCTTTATTATAAGTATAGATTTATTACTTGATATAAATGATTCCCTCAAAGAATCATTTTTAAGCTACAACTTAGGATAGACATTAAATCATTGCCATTTTAATAGTCTTAAATCAATTGTGTTTATCCAATTAATGTAAATATCCTTAATGCAGTCAAGCTCTAAGACTTCATAATGCCATTTCAAGCTTAAATTTCTTCACAATCTGATTCAAATTGGGAGTTGTGCTTTGCTGTAATGTGATTTCACTTTCTGACTTCTCATTAAAATTGAGGAGGTTATTTGGTAAACTATTTCTTGCTTAATTTCGTGCTCTTTTACAACAATGAAGAAAAACTGCATAATTAAATATTTGATGAATAAATGAAAAAAAGGTTTGAATTTTATGGAAATCTGTTTTAGAAATTAAGCAAAGAAAATAATAATAAAATAAAAAATGTAAAAAGAAAAAAATGCCACAAATTAAAAAAAAAGTCTTAAGTGATAAAATTAAAATAAAATAAAACAATTTTTTTTAATGAAAGATAATTTTAAAATAGTGTAAAAATAAATTTTTTTGCAATAATATTTTTAATAGTTTGGAAAATCGCAAAAATCTCGCTTGGTTTTAAATTTAAAATTTTGTATAACTTAAAAAAAAAGAGCTCTAAGTTCACTTTTTTGCCTTTCAAAGTATATTAATGGGAAATTTGTTGTTTGACTTGTAGAACACCAATACATATTCTTCTTTATTATTGAATATATAGAGTTTGAATAATTTTCTGCCTTTTGTGCAATAAACAAAAATTTCCTATGAAATTTTTTTTAAAAATAGAATTTAGTGATTCAATGCTTTCATTAATCCGACAGTCCCCTATTTTGATTTGAGCTGGATTGCTGATATTCTGCTATCGTATTATTGCTTTCTGTTTTCAATCTTTGAAAATGAATACAAACTTAAGGTTCTATTATTAATATTTTGATATTTTTTTTCTCTACAGCTGGTCTTTTTAAAACCGTCTGTTATCCTGATGCCGGTTGCTTTTACACTGGTCCACCCTTTTTCCAAATTCCATACCGTCCCATCAACCGGGCACCATCCCCTCCAGAAATGATCAGGACCATCTTCTTACTTTTCACACGTAAGAACAAGCACAATCCAATGGTAATTGCTCCCGAGAAGCCCGCATCTATTTTTAAGTCACACCTGAATCCAGAGGCGTGGACTAGGATTATTATACATGGTTACCTGGATGGATCATACTCAATGTCCTGGATGTTTGTATGTATTGAATATCCAGATAATTTTCTTATTAACAGCGAAGATTCCCGATTTTAGATCATCTGAACTTTTGTTAAATTTTTGTTTCATTTTAAAATAATGGAATTGACTTTTTAAGAAATTTATTTTAAGGCCAGTAAAAAAATTTGATATTTATGATAATATTCTCAATACAATTAGGATTTTTTTATTGAATTAGATTGAATTCTCATATTAATCCATCTGTTTCTCTAAGTAGAATTAAATTAAAAGTACTTGATTTGGCTCTTAAATTCACTCTATCATTCAAATGAAATAAAAATCAAATATGAAACTTTATACGCTTTATGATTTTAACATTTGGTGCATTTTCTAATATACGGCTACAGAAAATGAATTATTCCACAAGAAAACACGGAAACCTAGGCAATAAACCACAGTGCATTCAAAAACAGCATTTGCAAAAATCAACAACATAATACCTGAGATGGTCCCTTTGAACATTTTTAATATGTTTTCCAATAACGTTTTTAGTTCTCCACCAGGTATAAAATTGTGGAGTTCGAGAAACGATACAAATACAAGGGGTGTTCAAATGAAAAGATACGAAACGACAATGTGGGTATAAATGAATACTTTATTCAAAGTATACCCCATAGACCTGAGCACAACGATCCCATTGATTAACGAGTCGAAGGATTCCTTGTTCCCAGAATTTCTGTGGCCGTGACGAGACCCAGTCCTTCACAGCGTCCTTGAGTTTGCCGTCCAAGATCCGCTAATTCTGGAATTCCTCGAGCAAAGAAGAACCATTAACTCCGATGTGTACTGTGAGATACTCCGAAGACTACGCAGATCCATCAAGAATAAAAGACCGGGGCTACTCCCGGAGCGTGTGATCCTGCTCCATGGTAACGCGCGTCCACACGTCTCCAGGATCACACACGCGGAACTGGTTAAGTTGAAGTAGGAGCAACTCGAATATCCGCCGTACAGCTCGGACATGTCGCCCTGTTATTTTCATGTGTTTGGTCTCCTGAAAAATCATCTGAAAGGGAAGCGCTTCAACTCGGACGGCGAACTCAAGGGCGCTGTGAAGGACTAGGTCTCGTCACAGCCACGTGAATTCTGGGAATAAGGAATCTTTCGGCTTGTAAATCGATGGGATCGTTGTGGTAAGGCCTATGGTATATACTTTGAATAAAGTTTTCATTTTTACCAAAGTGTCGTTTCGTACCTGCTTGAATACCCTTGTATCTTGTATGGAATTGGAGAAAGATTGTTCCGAAATAAACATTAGACCTGTTATAAACATTAGAACGACAGTTTTCTTGTATCAGATTTTTACCAGGCAATTGACACTGAAATTCTACTCAAAACCGCATTTGTAGTCACAAAATAACATACCGAGTTTTATTATTTAAGTCAGTGCGTTTATGAATTACTATTATGTATGTTTATATGTATACGAAACTACAGACCAGCTGAAGGTCACTCGTTTGACAAAATTGGTTGAGAATTGTCTCATATTTTGATATGAACGCAAATTTTAAATGCTAAATCTGTGTGGAGTCCGGCTAGGAAAGATTGACTTCCTGTGAATGGATTTTGTTTAAAATTTGAAAACATTGTACAAATGTGCTTTAATGTTAATATTCAAATTTAATACATATAGTTTTGATTTTTCGTTTTCACTGTTAAAGAGAGTTAATACCAAAAATGTGTTGTATTTTTAAACTTCTGGAATAAATTAATTTTGCAAAACCTTGAGGATAATGAACTTTTTTTGGTGATTACAATATTTTCTCATCGTATACTTCTTATTGCATACTTTAATACTTTATACATACATATATATATATATATATATATATA
>JAPMOR010030753.1:422882-451590 GCA_026543865.1 Argiope aurantia | reverse complement strand
ATTTAATACAAATCTAAAAATTTGGTTGTAAGTCCATTTGTCAAATTTCATTAGTCTTACTCAAAGTGGTTTTGAGATATCATGTTGACAGACAAAGAGACAGATAGATATAATGCCATAAATGTATTTTTTGGACACAAGGAGGTATGAAACCTGAAGATTAATCAAAATCTCGATTTCAAATTTTACTTCTTCTATACGTTGTAAACGGGAAAATGATAAGCAGCAAATCATTAATAAAAAACAGCAATAGCACGTATCGCCCGGAGAGAATTCTCTAGAGATCCATTTTCCGAAGAGAGAATAATGTCAATTACTATTTTCCGTATGTGCTCCTCCGCTTATATACCTTCCGCGATAGGATATGAAATTTATAGAAATTGTTCTTATCGTGGATTCTATTACAGATACCGTCACAATTCCTGTACTTTCGATAACCTTCGTTTGTTTCAATAAATCGCCAAATTCATCGCCAAGTCAACAGTTCTCGCCAAGAGTTTTGCCAATGTCAGGTCTTTGACCTGGTATCTATTTATTATCTATTTAAATGGTTGAAATACTCTTTTCCGTACAATGAAACTAATTGAAAATTGTGGTACAAAACCACACAGCTTTTTAAAATCATATTTCATATCTTTAAAGGCTCATTATTGTGCTAATTTACTTTTAATTATTGTAATAGGACCATCGATGACTGTAACTGAATTCTTGACTATTCCTTAGTTCGAGATAATAATCTTTTTGATTTGATCAGAAAATTCGGCCAACTGTTTGTGGTACGATCTGAACAACTTTTGGGCCATAATAATAATAATATGAATAAAAATTCATCCAATCTTCTCTTCGAAATATTTTAATAAAATTATAATAAGCTGTAACTTATTATACTAAACTGTACATGCATTTTTTAGGATTTAAAAGATGAATTTTTGCGTTCAGCTGATGATAATGTGATAGTTGTAGACTCCAGCTCTCTCTCTCTTTTTCTACTTCATCGAGTTTTATACAGCCAAGCGTCCACAGACACAAGAGTAATTGGAGTCCAAGTAGCAAACCTCATTACGCTTCTTCATGTAAGTATTTCAATAAAAGTTTTATAAATCTATGTGAAAATCTTTCAAAATTTCAGTTTATATAAATTAATCCTTCGTTCCCTTGTGTAGAATCTTATATATTCTTGGATTTCCAATCACATTTTCGAAATGGATAAATGTGTCTAAAAATCTAATTTTTTCACCAATTTTATATGAAATGCCTTTTGTAATTGGTTATAGAATAAGAAAATAAGGGTGAAAAATGTAAGCCGCTCAGACAGATACAGTTTCAAATTTTTTCTACAGGATGATTCAAAATTCAACTCGCAAATCGATAGGGGACGTAGAACGCTCATAAAAAGCCATAATCATTCAGACATGTGTGACAAAAATGAAAGCCAGATAAGCTAGATGATATAAAAGGATGCAGGAATGATGACATGACATTATAGGTGAAATTAATGTGGTTTGCGTGTGTTGTGGCTTCTCTTTACAATACACTGCTTCATCAACTCTATTTGGTTATCATTAATCAGAGACGGCTGATCATGGATATTTTGACGATCTCTGAAAATGTAATAATGCTAAATGGTTGTTCATAATTACTAGAACAAATTCAGAAAATTCATTATAGACTTATTTTTTCTCCCTCCAAAAGATTACTTACATATTTAGAAAACATAATTGGCCACTAAAACAGCAATAATTTGATCGGTCTTCGAGTGGGAATTTACCTGTGTTACCTGGTCCAAATTCACAAAGTTTATGATAGACTATCCCTGTAATTGGCGGAAGAAAGTATAAGAGGAAGCGTATTTAAACATTATAGCGGCAATAATTTTATCGGTTGGGAAGTTTAAATCCATTGTTTGCTTGCATTATCTTATTGAAATTCATAACTTTCAAGACAGATATATCCTCACAGGATTCCTTTCCTGAAGAGAGAAATAAAAAAAAAACATTTTCAGACTTTATAACTGCAATAATTTGATCGATTCGAAAAGAATAGACTAAAGATTTCCTAGCATAATCCTTAGCTATTTGCTTACATGACACAAGGTCCTTTGGCATTTGCTAACCTGATGTAACATGTACTTTCTGAATAGAATACCTACAAGTTAATTACAAATGATAAATAATGGATAAATTTAAGTGTTAACAAAAACTTTCTGACAAACCTGTCTTCATCGGCGGCTGATAAAAGGGTATGAAAAAAAATATTCAGTCGCATTAACTACAGTAATATGACCAGTTGGGAGGAATAAATTTATGCATATTATAGCTATGTCTGTCTTTTCATTTACTCATAATTGGCATTTCGTAATAGATGTCTTGCAATTTGCAGATGGGATGCATGGAAAATATATAAGTTAATGCCATGTGATAACTGATATTGGACTTTCTTTTTTGTGTAGAAAAATTTAGGAGTTGATTTGAAGAAAGTACATATTGTCGGTCACAGTTTAGGAACGGAAGTTGCCGGCTATGCAGGAGAAAGATTATCAAATTTAGGAAGAATAACTGGTATGTACGATTGTTCTTTTCAAATTTTTCACAAATTTACGTAATTCTTTTATTTTCAGAAAAAAAAAAAACCCCCCCCCCCCACAAAAAAAAAACATAGTTTATCGTTAGATGTAGATTTTTTTAATATATTGTTGCGAATTTGTAACATTGCTTTCCTGTAATGTTAATATCATCTCTAAAAACACAGAGTTGCAATGATTCTTACTAATTGCTGAATGATGGCAGAAAAGTGATTTCCGGCCATGGTGACAAACTTGATGATTATTTGGCGATTTGGTGACTAATTTGGCGATATTTAACAACAAAAATGTAGGTTCTAGAAAATACAGAATTTTTTTAAAAATTTTCTCTAATAAAAGCGGGCATCTGGAAATCCTTCTAATAAATTCCATACTCTGTTGGGAGATTATAAAAAATGAAGTACTCACACGACGCGCCAATTTAATTTTACGATCAAATTGAGAGTTGGTGGCGCCGGGCACTGTTCCTTGTGCTGTAGATGTAATTTAATTAAAGATTTGGTGTTTGTGTGTGTTGTTGATTTCTGCAAGTCCTGTGTTTTGCGAACATCTCGGCTATGATTTTGTTATATGTGTTTTGTATTTTTTCATGGAATAAAATGTCAATTTTTTTTGTTGGACTTCTTGCGCCGTACATCTTCCAGATGATTTTTCGTAACCATATGATAGTATTTATGCAAAGTGACTCAGAAGTTCGGTATAATATACAATTTACAAATCTAAATTCTGGTATCGAATAAAAAGAACAAAACTCATTTGGAAGAAAAGGTAAACAAAATTATCAAAATTATCTTGTTAAAGGTCAAAATTAGTAACTTATATATTAGACATGAATATACTGGTGCTGCGATGTCATGTCCTATTCCTTACTTTGATTTGTGAATTTGATGATATGCCAAAAGCATACATTGACATCATTGCATAATAATTCTTTAAGAGATTTTATTAATATTATTTGTATCATTAAGAGATTCGATTAATATTATTTTTAAAGCCCTAGAGCCAGCTGGTCCTTTATTCCGATACACAGATAGAAAAGTCCAAATTGATGATTCGGATGCTACATTCGTGGATGCTATTCATACGGATGCGGGGCCTATAACACTATTAGGTAACAGTGTTTGCATTATTTAAGCGCTTATGTTGTTTACAATATCTATAATATTATGTCATTTAACGTATTTATAATTATAAAGTGAAGTTATGCATGTGTTGGCTTTCTACTGGATAAACCATTAAACTTAGATCTAAGAAATTCTGCACAGATATACTTTAGGCGATTAAAATATATATCTTTGATAATATCTGAAAAAGAACTCTTTTTTGAAATTTTAATGAATAAAAAATTAAGGCAATTAATTGTTGGCAAGGTAAGTTATATATAAGAGATTAATTTTTTAATAATATAAATAATATTCCCACCGACCCAGCCGATTCATCAGAAAATTTTGAATCAACGTCAAATGTTTGCTTAATGTTTTCTTAATTAATTAATATGTTAATAAATTAAAAAAATCACTTAGAGAAACATATTACTATTTTCCAAAGTATATATGCACAAAAATTGATAGCTATAGGTTCTACATATGTATATAGGTGATATACATATGTAGAATACAACACATATACAATACTGTTTTATTACAGGGTACGGCAGAAAAAACAGGAAAAACAATTTTTAATATAACTTGAATAAAAATAAATAAATTAAAAAATATTACAAATTATAATAAGAGTGGACTGTTAATAATAAATAAATTTAATTTGTGACAAAATGGCTGCCTTTTAAAGCGATGCAGAGACGCAAACGCTTATTGAAATTTTCAGCAAATGGCCGCAAGTATTCTACCATTAATCTATCCCATTCCCGCCGAAGCCATTGATTCAGAGAGTCCAAACTTTTATGTCGTTTAGCGCAAGTCATTGACTTTAAAATGGACCATACACTGTAATCATGACATTGAGATTCGGCTATTATTGTGCCCATTCACCAAATGATACCACGTCAGGAAAATACTCCTTGCACCAGGCTTCTGTCTTTTTAGCCTTGTGAGCTGATGCAGAGTCTTGTTGAAACTGTCGCTTTACGTTGCCGAAGTGCGTTTTGGACCACGGAAATACAACAGCTTCTAGAATGTACCGTTGGTACACTTTTTGATTTATTTTAACGCCCTCATCCACAAAAACCAGAGATGCTTTGCCGCTTGCTCAAATTCCGTCCCAGACCATGACCAACTTTGGATTTCTGCGATGTTAAACAATTGTTGAAATGCTTAGAGCATTTACAGACTAGATCCTGTAGTTCCAGGAGATATGACTATTTGAACTTTAAAGAGCTTCTCATTAGTGTAAAGGGATCTCTCTCAGCTCTGATTTGCAGCCCGTTTCAAAAATTTTCAAAGTCTTTGGAGCCACACGAGTTTGTTTTCTGACGAGAAGCTGACATTCTTGGAACTTGTAAGGCTTTAGTCCAAGCTCTGTTCTTGCCATTCATTGCACTGATCGGTCTCTTATTCCCAGTTCATGGGCGATCTTTCTCATGGAAACCTTCGAATTTCATTGTACTCCCGTTTTGATAATCTAAAGACTATTGAAATTGTTCACCATATGTTTTAGTTCACTTCCTGAACTTTGAACATCATTGCCAAGATCTTTGAAACGATAGATTGAATCAAACACTATTTGCCGAGGTATATTAAGCAAATGAACGACTTCGTACTGACGTTTTCCTTGCTCAAACAATTCTAAAATAGCATATCTTTTGCTTGGTATTGTAAAAAAGCCAAAAAAACAACAACTTAAAGATACATTACAAAATATGTTATAATTGAAGTGGTAGACAAAAAGAAATGAACAAAAATTAAAAAGAAATTAATTAACTTCTATTCTATGATGTAATGTCCGAGTTTTTTTTGTCGCACCCTGTGTTATTGAAAATAAATGCGTGTTTTCTTTTGGTTTTAGGATTTGGCTCGGATCAAGACATTGGACACACAAACTTTTGGCCAGCTAATGGAAAGCCTCGAGGGTGTATTTTACCTATTGTGAGGCATACTCTCAGCGGAATTTTACTCAACGAGCTATGTACTTTCTGTTATGTATTAAATATTGTTAAATGATTCTAGGGTACTTGTTTATTTTTATGGCCCATAATTTGCTTGTCGAGATTTAAATTACTCTAAGAGCGCCAGAATAACGGATTTACTTGACTATTTTCAGATTATTCAAAAATCGCTAAGATTTATTATATATAAGATGTCAAGAATTTGCCATGGATTATGATGATGATATCAACATGGCTGCGTTCTCTGATTTACTTGGCGATTTTCAGATTTTGCCTAGTTCGTTGATTCTGAGTTTCCAGTCTCCAATCTCCAAGTTGGAAGCGCTTGCATTTTTTGAGATATATCGCGAGTTGACATAAAAATAAGCAAGTATCTATTCTTTAAATGAAAAGAGTAAATGTAAGAATATTAACTGCTTCATTATCAGATTTCCTAGATTTTAAAATAAGGAAAAAAATTTCAAAGGTGCGAGGAGTATTTTTTTCCTCAAACTTGAAATAATTGAAATTTTAAGTGTAGGAAATAAAATGAGTTTATCGTCAAAGGATGTATCACTTCTCGGCATAATTGTCTTGATGGTCAGGCATTTATCATAACCCCTGACCAAGCATTTGATTCCAGCATCGAAAACCGTTAAGAGTTATATTCAGGGATTTGAGAGATCTTAACATTTATTTGAAGCTCCTGATTAATTTGGAATTATTACTTGAGGTCTCTATCTAGTTCTTCAATTCATAAAATTATTCAAAACTGAGCCAAATTCTCCATGAAAGGTGGACAATAGCATAAAAATGTCGCTTCTGATGATTTTGTCTAACAAGTCTATCAAGACATTTGAATGAAAGGGAGGATGCTAGAATCCCATGTAAGGAGCTGACCTACTGTCATGGGATTCAGTATAGTATACTTTGTTTGAAAGCTAACTAAAAAAAGCTTTTAGATTATTGAAAATCTTGAAAGGAACGTTGATCATCTCACATCACAGAGACAATTTTGTTCGGAAAAGGGATCTGAAAACCTTGTCCACAGATATGGCCCGAAACTTCATGGTGATTACATTTAAAAATAAGCATGCATATACATAACTTTTGTTTATAATTTTTTTTGTTCTCTATCTTAACACTTCTTATGATTCATCGGAGTTTGAAAAAATAAACGGTCCTCGTATATTTTCTCTTTCTTCTATAATATAGGACACAATTTGTATATATATGGATGCAAAGTGAAGCTTTCAACGCAATATGGACTTGTTTTGTACTTAATTTTTAGGTTTTTTTTGAAGAGAATCAAACACGCTTTTTGTAATTCTACAGTTTTGGATAGGTACAAAATTCGATTTGGTTTAAAACTGGATACAAATGTGCATCTTAAGTGTTGTTTCTTATGGCACTTACCATGGACAATCCCGCTGTTACGAAGACAGCGATTTTAAGCCGGTGGGGGAGCGTCTCTTGGTTTTTTTAGTAGCGCCAACTGGAGCCAAGAGTACGACTTTGCTACTCACGCATCACTCATTCGCTGGCACAACCCCTTTTTACAGGAGGGCACATTCACACATCTCATAGATAGAACAGCGGAAGAACAACCATGCCCAAACCGGGACTCGGACCCAGAACGCCCAGATCACGGAGAAGATGACTAGCATCTTAAGAGTGGAACTACTTAATGCATTTTATTTATTGTCCTTTCATTATCGTACTTAAAACATATTGGCTGAGAGCTCAATTAATTGACGAATTTGATCAAATTTGATAGAATTCTTGTGATAAAAACATAAAATATCATCCGGCTAGCTGACTGCGTTTTAAAACAATTGCACTCATAGGCATAAAGCTGGATTTTCCTTTGTTGAGATTTGCATACAATTTGATAAAGATCTATAATTTTGTTTTGGAAGACCCTGCTTAAAAATTTCATTTATCTAGATAGTTTGCTCTTTAAATGACCGGCTCATAGGCAGATAGAAATAACAGCTCTTTACTACTTCCATAACTATTACAGTTAATGAAAAAATTAAATAGATATAGCTCTACGTCACAACCCATACTCTTCTTCCAAAACTATTTAGACGCTCTATACACATCATTCCGTTTGGAATAGAATGGTGGAATTTAAAAAAGTTAAATACTTTACGAGTTGCTCATGGTATCTTAATTTTCGACATGGGATGATGAGCTTGTTGGTTTGGAGAAATCAAAAGTGGACAATTTTATAATTAATTTCTCATCACACCAATGAACGAAAGTTTCACTCTAATGATCAGAATTAACTTGTACTATATTGGTACCACACAACCAATAACGAGGTAGAAAATGTGACCTTGAACCGCATACAGAAAATACAGACTATAAGTACATGAGATAAATCTGTTTTACTCCAAATCTGAATTCATTCTTTTCTATCATAAATTTGCAAATAATCCTTGGTCATTTTTTTTTAGTCACGAATATCATCTTTTGCAAACATCAAAAAGCATTGGACATGTTTATACATTCTTTCAATCAAAGCAACTGCATGTTTGTTGGCGTCGAATGCACAAGCTGGAAGGACTTTTTACAAGGGAAATGCAACTGCGGAGATAATGGAGAAAGATGTTCTTTCATGGGCGCTTTTGCTACTCCTCAACCACCCCCGAGGCGAAGGTATTATTTACAAGTGACGCTAGATGTACCATTCTGTCGTGAGTATCATTATTTGTGGTATTTAATTCCTAATCATTTCTACATTATTTCACTATTAGAACCTACATTGTGTGGTTCTAATAATATTATGATTAACATTAACTAACTACGGTTAGTCTTTTTATATTCAAATTGCAAAGATAAATTGAGATCATACATTTCTCAACAAATACCAACGTTTTGCTTATTTTAGAGAGGGTTCATGGCAATAAAAAAAAAAGAAACACTAAATACCTCGGAGTAGCTGAAATGTATTATTGTTGAAGCATAAACTATACTATTGCAAAAATTGTGACATGGCAACAATTCTGACGAATTTTCTTTATATTGATACCAAATTCTTGTTTAGAGAGTAAGAAGTTTTGAGGCTTGGCGAAGTTTGGTTGTGGAAACACTGGGCAATTTCTAGAAACCTCCATTCTTCTCTTTTCAAAACTATTGAAAATGGTTTTCTGCCCTGAAATTTAGTTTGAGATTTAATAGAAAAACTACGACTACGATCTAACGATATTTTTTTTCTGCAATTTTTGCTATTATATAATTTTGTTTTGTTGCTCTTGCGCTTTGAGTTATATACGCACATTTCTCCACTTATTCGAGTATTTTTTAAATTTTAAACTAAACAATCTTCACCCAATGAATCCTCATTTATGTCTCTTTTCCAGAGTAAAAGATATTCTTGTTCAGTAGTACATATGATGCATTACTGCTTAAAGTTAGTATCTGCCAATATATTTTTCACGTAATATGAAATATGGAAAATAAACATGTAAAAACACTATGGCATATTGTACTCTGGAGCGTAATTTACACATAAAGCGCTTCTTTGCTGTCCTCTTTTTATGAATCGATAGGTATTTCACTCTAGGCATTCCAAAAATAGTTTGCTAACATTGGCAGATCATTTTCTTTAGTAGCAATTCATTGAGATAACATGGTTATAGTGTTATTTCAAAGCGAGACACTAAAATAACTAAACTAAACAAAAAATTGACAGAAATATATAAAAGTATCAATTCTATGCAGGACTTGTTCCCTTTCAGCCACTAAGAGTTGTAGTACGTTGGCTACTATATAGTAGTTTATCATGATCCGCGAACTTACTATCAAAGTATACTCTGAATTATATGTTAACGATAACGTACAGACAAAATATATATTTAATATCGTCTCAATCCGAATGAGTATAAATGATGAAACTACAGTAATAAAAAGTATTGTTATAAAAGTGTTGTTGTTGTTATTTATTACCAATTTGCTGCTTTCGTCCTGTTATTTTTTGCAAGTGCTGTTCTTGCGTACTCTTCAGGTATGTTTCGTTGCCTATGTGTTCGTGTTTTCATGTATAATAAAAGCCTCGTTGTTTGTTGCTGAGTCTGTTGGATTTTACACCATACAACCCATGAACCGATTTAGGAAAATTTTTGTAATGATAAAATAAGCGCGTAATTCCTGGAATGGCAATTGTTTCTATTTTGTGAAAATCCGTTGAGACGGCTCTTTTATTATAATCATCTGACGATTTTAAACAAAATTAAAGATTTTAAACGCAAACAAAATTAATAAATAATTGTGGAAGGATATGCTTTAATGATTGGCTGTTCTTTACCTTACAGTTCACCAGTATCAAATAGTTGTATATATAGAAACAAGGAGTAATATCTCCAAATATTTGACAACTTCTATAAACTTAACTGCCTTTGGAGAAAACCATATATTGCAGAAAAAGATGCCTTTAAAGTAAGTTTCTTATTTCATAAAATATTTTTATTTTCAAGTTTTTTTCCTGGAAAAAAAATAACAATTCAGTTTTTTTTAATTATTATTTTTATTATTATTCAGGATGTTCATAAATGAATATCCCAAATTTTCAGGGTTGTTAAAAGAAAATAAAAGAAGAAACAACCTTGTTTTTCATCGGAAATATTAAAAAAACTGAAACTTCAAATTCCACATAGTTGCATGTATTCAATATGAACCTCTCCTGAAATAGGAAACAAGACGGTAGTATAATTCATCCCATATTTTTATCAACATGTCTAGTTGAAGCTTTGAAAGGTTGCAAATACGAGTGTTTTAAGTCCGTTTAAACGTTATTTGGTATAGGTGGAACAAATACCTATTGTTTGATGAAGCCTCTGAAAAATCATTGACTATCGACATAAACCCATATTTGCAACCTTTCAAAGCTTCACATTAAAGATGCAGAAAAAATCATGGACGAGTTATCAAATCTCGTCGATATCCTTGTTGTTTCTGGAAGAATTAATACTGAATACTTAAAACTGTACTGAATTTAAACTTCCATCTGCTAGTTGTATTTGTTTTTTTAAATAGCCGTGCAAAGTTGGGATGTTCCTTTCTGAATATGCCACATTTTAATATTTTCCTTTATTTATAGAAGTCAAGATTACCAAAGAAATGTGAAATATTGCTTTATTCTTATCGTTGCTCTTAATTTATGTTTATGTTGTTATTATTCATAGCACTTCACAAGCTAGCTGTCAGATCTGTCAGGGATTTAAGCCGAGTGAGCGTCTCTTGTTTTTTTTTTTCAATAGTGCCAACTAGGGCCAAGTGTACGACTTAGCTACTTCATGCGTCACATTCGCTTGCACAACCGCTTTATACAGGGGGGGGGCACATGTACACACCTCACATAGAACACAAAAGAAGAAACATGCCCGAACCGGGACTCGAACCCTGGAGGCTCTGATCACGGGGAAAACGGGCCACCCCTATACCAGGATGCCGGTTCTTAATTTAGAATTTCTTTTTTATTATCAGATTAAAAAATTATATATTTGTATAGCTTTAAGACGTAGATTTATAATTTTCATCTAGTTGCAATGCAGCTTATCCGGAAAATGGATCTTACACTTGGATAATATTCACTCACTACTTTTGAATACACTGTATTACAATTTCTTAATTATCGATCAGATTTCAATTATTCTACCACAGAATCTTTCAATTTTTGCAAATTTGTGAGCGCTTCAACCGATTATAGCAAAAATGCGGAAGATTTCAAACTTAACCTTTTGAGGACCGTACGTGATCCCGCGAGTCTCTCTTCTGAGCCCGCGATCTCGTATATGAGATCAGTCTTTCCCACTCATAAGTGATTTCAATTTGGAATCTTTTATTTGAATTTTTAAATGGCTCCAGATGGCGGTTGAAGTCAGTTATAATTTCGAATACTGTTTCACAGAACATTGAACTCCAATATGCTCATTTGTTTCCGGGATTTTTTTTATTTGATCCGGGTATTTAAATATATAAACAATTACACTCCTCTCGAGAGGTTGGGCATTTAAAGGACCCTGACTGCCTGTTCTCTGGGTTTACATTTATATTTTGACTAAGACGGATAAAAAATTACTTACTGGTTTATGTGGGTGTAGATTAATCGTTTGCATTTGGAGTTTGCTAGATAGGTTTTTTTGTATATTTTGGGTAAGTTTTATTTTAATCACTATGGGGAAAAGAGCAAAATATTTAAGTGCGAGTGAGATTTCTAAATTGATGAATGAATCAGATAGTTCTTTAAAAGAATAAAAACAGAAGTTATCTTATTGTAAATGCAAAATCTTCAGCGTAGGGCTTTGTCCCGAAATATGTTTTGAAATGTATCATAAACTTCAAACATCTTAGATCAGTAATTTTTTACCTTAATTTTTCTAATATTTTCCATGTTTTGAATATTAGTAAGAAAGTGTATGCATTTTCTGAAAGTATACATTATACACAGCTTTATTTATTAAAATGTTACTCTAATAAAAATGTTTCTTTATTTTATTTCATTTACTTTAAATTTCCCAACTGTTTTTTTAAATATCACGACAATTTTATTACAGTATATTCAGATACTATCAATCATAATAAACTATAAATTTCAGCGTATTTATTTTCAATAACGATTTTATATGAATTTTTAATTAAAATTAGGTTTAGCGGGAAAAATCGCCCGGGCCTGTGGGTGCTTACGCTCTCGGAGCGCTTGGACCTGGGGGAATACTTCTTTCTCATTTCGCCGGTCCTGAAGGGGTTAATAAGTGAGAGTGAATCCCGCTTTGCTTTTCTCTTATTCGCACCAGACCACGCGCTTGTACTGTCGTTTTATGTTGCTCTGTAAAACACTCCTTATTTGTATCTGCTTACTTCTATCGTGTATAATCTACGTTATTGAATGTACCTGCTTTACTTTCATATAAATAGAACCTTTCATATTTTAATAAAAGGGCAGAGCTCGTCAACGATTTTCGTTTTGATAAAAAAAAAATGCAATAATTAATTCACTAGTCATGATAACGAAATATCTTTAATTTGTTAAGTCACAAAGTTCGGCAGTTTACATTTTGAAAATAGCTCTTTGATTGATCGGTGGTTTCAGGTTGATACATTCTATTTATTTGAGTGTATTTTATTCATAAAACTATTTTACAATTTAAAGTATAAAATGCTGCTAATTTCAAAGGCTCCATGAATTACGTAAAAGTTCCATATTTGGTGTAGTACTGAAAGTTATGATTAAAAAAATTCTCGGAAAAGGATTCGCTAAAAGTTAAAGCCAGCAGACGATGAAAAGTTATCTTATATGATGGAAAACAGTTTTTAAGAACATTTAAATTGATATTTACGAGCAGAAATGGTTAATGGCATACACTGTAAGCTATATCTCGCACATAGGGAAAGTTCCAATAAAATGACCAAGAGGACCGTGGCGTTGATTAACAAAATATCATTTGTTGTGGATTGCATACTATATGTCAATCCTTTCTACTTATAATTTCTTAATACTTGAGTGTTAATAACATTTTGTATAATGCATTTTCGTGTGTTCATTGTAATTATCGATCTCTTTTCGGTACTTTGCAGCTCCAAAATCATCTTTTTTATCAGTGGTTTCTAGCATATTTTTTTATTACAGCTTGTATATGAAATATAGCTTAATTTTGTTTGTTTTTTCTTTCTCGTGTATGTATATTCAAAGAGGAGGCATTGTAATTATTAAAAAATTTGGACTTGAGAATTTGACGAATCTTTAGATGACTTGAACATAGAGCACAAAAAAAAAAAAAAAAAAAAAAAAAAAACCACCACGTTTATGGAATTATATTTTTCTGACCATCTATCTGTCTGTCTTTGAATTTAATAAATTAAAACTCTTAGAGCTAATGAAATGAAATTTGGTTCATGGTCTTTACACCAAATTTATAGATTTCTTTAAATCTGGAATGAAAACCATTCAGAGAAAGCTTGCCTGTCCGAATGTCCGAAAACGTTAACACTACATTTGCAAAGGGAGAGAATGAAATGGATAAAATTTGATTTTAAGTGTAGATATTAATCAACTTTAGGATCAAATATCTCATGGGCATGAACATTTGTTAGTATATACTTTCAAAAGCATGTAAACACAATGATTCAAAAATCCAAATGACTTAGGTTTATAAAATTTGGTTTGTGATTTTGTAATTTTGAGTCAAATTTTAGCATTAATCATCCAGAAAAAAGGTACAAAAATAAATTTTCTTCTTCCTGTTACTTATGCATTAACCACTTCATCTATTTATCTCCAAAGAATGAACTCTAATGGGCTCTTTCGTATCTATTGGTTGCTAATGACGTCAGGTTAGCAATACACAAGGGTATTGAAAGCAGGCCGGGATATCCTGGTTGGTAGGGCGTTGGATTCGCTTCCCTTGGGTTGTGAGTTCGAACCCACCGACCGGGGACTCTCCATGTGTGGTGGTGGCTGGAGCACGTATAAAGCTGTCATGGTCACAAAGTCCTCCATATTGAAAGTAATACCACTAGGGATACTGGATCAGAGGTGACCGTTCTCTAAAAAATTACGATCTAAGGTCTAAATTACGATCTGTGGTTGAATGAATGAAATGCATGAATGAAGTCCGCCCCGTAAAAAGGGATGTGACGCGTGCGTATTTAAGTCGTTTTCTTGACCCTAGATGGCGCTACTAAAAAACAAAACGCGCAAAATTTCGCCTTCAATTCGGAGACAATTAGTCAATGGGTGTGTCCATGATAAGTGCCTACCGAAGCAACAATATTTATAGAGGATATGCGAGCAATTTTAGGAAGAACACTCCAGCTGGTTAATGTTTGGTACAATGCTTTAAAATAGTGAAAGTTCTTTTTTGGTCACCTCATGCATTAAATTTTCTTCTCACTGCAATTTCTGTTTCAAAAGCATTTGAATGTATTGTAAGTCGCTTTGAAGCGAATACTTATTAATAAAAAAGGTAATAATGAAAAAATCTTAAATTTGGAAATGAACATTAAAAAAAATAAATGCTATGTTGCCATTCCGTATTCATGGCGTCTTTGTCTATTGTCTGTGATTATCTTGGCGTTGTATATTGCGAATTTTTTCCATCAAATGAATATCATTGTATAATTTTGCATCATTTATATGAATTTACTAGTCGAAAATTATCTGTTTTGCGGCGAGATATTTCACCTATTTTGCCTCACCATAATGTGCTTTCTTTCTGTGCCAACACTATGGCACCGTGCCACCTCAACAAATATGGCGTCACAAAATTCGTATTCATTTGATATAGTACCATATGATTTTTTCTCATTTTTCTTGCTTCTTCTGGTCTTTATTCTGCTTTTTCATTATCTTTATTTTGAGTGCATTGATGCAGTAAAGAATCATTACGAACTCTAAAAAGGTTTTACGAAAATGTTTTAAAGCATATTTTGAGAATTTAAAAAAAGACCCTTAGCAAAGGTGTATTACAGCCGGGGAAAATCAGTTACTTGGAAGATGTAATAAACATTGACCACTAAATTGATACCCTTTGTTTTATAACACATCGACTGATATTCTCTTTTATCGTTGCAATAACCGTTTTAATAACAGATTTTTTCATTTTTAGCGTTGATTTATCCGCATCGAAGCAGATCAACACATTTCTAGCCTTTTCTTATCAACCAGTGGGACGGATTCATTCTGTTGAAGTTTCTGTTCTTGAAGGTAATGAAAGAGCAATGATAGCCGTGGAAACCGTAGAAATCAATTACCTATATCCAATGTAAGAATTTTTTTTTTATGTTCCGTGAACATTATTTAGATATCATACTGCATTAAACATTTTTTTATGAATCACTAATATCTAAATTTTCGTTGATCTGGTCATTTTGAATTACCATATCAGTGATGACATTCTAATTGATTTATTATCATGTGAGGACATGATGGTGTTTCGGTTAGGGGGTTTTGAAGTTCGAAATCACGTAAGCAATGAATATTGAAGCTCGAAATCGCGTAGGCAATGAATAAAGCATAAATGGCAATTTTCATCATCTTTTAATCGCATATATTTTTTACCTACTTTTACCAGTATTGCATCATTTTTATGTATGCTTCTTTGAAAGCAGATGCGTTTTTAAAAAGTTGATTTGCTTTTACCAGTCATACGACCATAATATTTGAGTCAATATGGTGCATTCAAAGCACCTGTGACTTGACATATGACCATAATTTTTGAGTCAATATGGTTCATTCAATGCACCTGTGACGATATATGACAATAAGTTTTGAGAGCAACTGAGTACATCGAACAACATGACTAATCAATTTTTTAAAGTTTTATGAATTTGTGATAAAGACTTATAGGCAGCTTACATTTAATCTAACTTTGTAATTGCTTAATAGAAAAAAAAATTGTCTTAATTATACAAAGGATATTTTTTTTCAACTTCCGATAGGTCATGAAACAAAGGCAAAAACAAAATGTAAATGCCATCAAAATTTATGTACAAATCTTCACGACGTTTTTAACATAAACGTCATGAAGGTTCAGACATTTGTCACCTTTATTTGTCATTAGGTTTCCAATACCCTCCTCTAAGAACGTCACCATCAATGATATGAGGTGGACCTTGGCGTTTCTTTGAAGCATTTATTAGCTAGAAAGTTTTTTGAGTTTACTGTTAAGGAAGGAATACAGAACAAAAAAATGTTAAAATTCAATTTTCTAAGTTGCAATTTTGACATTCTGGTCAGCTAGCCCATTGCTTGGTATACCAGTATCCTCCATTTCTTTTGAGTTACGTGGTAAATTTGTTATATATACCTTCTGTGGAAATAAATTTCCATTTTTGTTCCACAACATAGAGTGTGTATTTCCACAACATAGAGTGTGTATTTCCACAACATAGAGTGTGATTTTCATCTATTCCCTGAGTTCAAGAAATACTTAAGAAATCAAAGATTCCTATTCATTCAGGACCTTAAAAGGAGTATTAAGATACATTTCACGTTACTGACTGTAACGTTCTTCAGTGAAGAGATTGAAAACCTGATTCGCAAATACGAAAAATGCATTAATCTTCTTGGTGAAAAGCAACCATATTTGTACGAGGGGTGTTCAAATGAAAAGGTATGAAACGACATTGTGGGTATGAATTAAGACTTTATTCAAAGTATGTGCCATAAGAACAGAGCACAACGATCCCATTGAGTACCGAGTCGAAGGATTCCTTGTTTCCAGGATTCCTGTGACCGTGACGAGACCCAGTCTTTCACAGCGTCCTTGAGTTCGCTGTCCGAGTTGAAGCGCTTCCCTTTAAGATGTTCTTTCAGGGAACGGACCAAACACATGACAATTGCAGGGCGACATGTCCGGGCTGTAGGTGGATGGTCGAGCTGCTCCCACTTGAACTTGGTCAGTTCTGCGTGTTTGACCTTGGAGATGCGTGGACGCGTGTTATCTTGGAGCAGAACCACACCCTCCGTGAGTATCCCCGGTCTTTTGTGCTTAATGTACCTGCGTAATCTCCGGAGTGTCTCACAGTACACATCGGAGTTAATGGTTCTTCTGTGCTCGATGAATTCTACAAGTAGCCATACTTGGACGGCGCTCTTTATAAGAGCCTCTGCTCTCTTTTGCACATCCCTAGATGCCCTCAGTCGTATCCCTAGATGTTTCGCTACGTCTTCCCTTAGCGGCATAGGCAAGTGTGTTAATGGGTACGTTGTAATGACGTTTCGTACCTTTTTATTTGAACAGCCCTTGTGCATATTTATATTGTTTTTCTAGTTCTGTATTTTTTATTGTTCATCAGAGGTTAAAAAATGGTTCTTGTAAATAACTGTTTAGCAGATAACTGTTAAGTTAACAGAATCTATTTTTAAAGTTCTTCCAAATCACGAAATATCTATCAGAATTGAGTTGGATTAAATGCTCTCCAATCAATAATAAAATACTGTTACAACTGCAAATGTTCCCTCCTCTAAAAAATATGATCAGGTGAGCAAGATTTGATTTATTAACAATTAAAGTCCCATTTTGAAAGTACATACTACATAATATTATTTTTTGGAACGTTATTGATAAATATAAACTTTGATTAGAAAATGATTATCGTTTATATTTACTGAGTCTTCAGGAATCGATCCAATGTTATTATTTAAAAATCTTCGTAACTTAAAATCTATTAAATTCATATTTTATGCTTATTTCTACCAATTGGGATTCAGATTACAGGTTTCCTTTCCAGGCCAAGAAATATTTCGCATGTTACATACTGTCGACCATCTTCAACTCAAGAACAAAAATCCAAGAAAATTACTACGTTTTTATCAAGCTACTGTGTCTCTAGTCAAAATAAAGAATTTTAGATACCAATGATGATGTTGAATTTTTTTTAATGATTTTTGATATGTTTTATTTTATTCCTTCTCATTGATACATAATATTAAAAACATATTCGTAGCGCAGAATATCAGCAATTGGTAAAAGAAACTTAAGCCTGTTAAAAACAATATATTTCTTATAACAATATTTTAACATGCACATATATATCTAGATTTCAAAAATGGCATTAACGTGAAAGAAATTAAAATACATTGAGCTCAAATCTAACACAAACTAGTGAGATTGTCCCCCCCCCCCCCGAAACTTTCCCAGGTACTCTAGTGAGTGCATTTGTGTATTATTAATCGTCCGGTATTTCCAAACGATAATAATTTAAGAACATATTAAAATGTTATTTTAATTGCATTCTTTAGGATTATTGCAAAAGCACTAAAAAACTGAATGTTAATTTTGAACTTTTTCTCAATCTAGTGAAGCCAACATTTGATACAAAACTGTAACTGCAATCACAAGTTCACACAACTAATTTTATATATTTTAGTCATTAAGACATCGCATTTGCATGCCTATGTAAATACAGACTGAAAGACGATTAACTACTTGAAGAATTTAGCTCCAAATGTGATATATATTTACAGTTTAGATGCCAAATCTGTACGAAATCTTAATGTTCTACACTTTCTTCATTCTGTTGTTGTCACGTTAACTTATATTCTGGCAGCCCGACATATAGATTTCCTACGAGTGCATTCCGTGTAAAATCTTATAGAAATCTATGAGTTTGAGATAATATTCCAAATTTCATCCATATAGTTATAAACTTGATATTAAATTAGAATTTATTCGTTTATATTTATACTATATTTAATAGTCACTCTTTAATTGTAACAAGAATAAAACGTACGCATATAAAAAAGAGCAATTTAATACCATTGTAGAAACGCAGTTATTAAAGGTATGAAAAATATTGTTCAAAGTTTTCATTTGATATAATGACTAATTCCTATAAAGTAATTATTCTTAAAAGTATTTATTAAAATTAAAAGAATTAGAATTTATTAGAATTAAGAAAAGTAAATTGTAAAGTCACGGAACCGTTAATTTTTTAATTTTGAATTAGTGTAAAATTATTTTCCGGACAATAATATGCTTCGAAGTTATTAAGAAATAATTTCGTCTAATTTCTGATTAAAGATCCAATTTAAAGTGGAAAAATTCCTAGTATTGCGAGAATCTACTACCCAAGAAGTAAGTACCTGCAAAATTTTATAGCACTTTATAACCAGTCTATTAAATAAGCATTTTACAAGACTTCATCCTCATGAATGTTGCATGATGCAAGTCACAAATAGTATGCTAGTTTATAAACATTATCACATTACTTTTCACATCTGATCAAAAAGTTATGCAGTTTACTTTTGTGTTTAGTTGGTAACAAATCTAAAGAGAAATCTGATATTTCGTTGAATTGTTTTTTCTTTCTTTCTGGTATATGACGAGAGAGTATTATAGCCGTTAAACAAATTCGACCTTGAAATTTTGAGGAATATCCACATTTCAGAACTCTTTAAGTCCAAAGGTTACAGTTTTGGAATTATATCTGTCGGAAAACACTACAATTACAGTCGCTTTGAGATAAAGGGATGGAACTTAGTATTTCGTGTTTTTCTACAAATTTAGAGAGTGCTCTCAAGTTTGTAACGGAATTCGTATATAGGATGTCTATTTGTTTGAGCACAAAATAATTTAAAATGTAAAAGTATGCAAAAGTAGATGGATACAATTTGATGTATAGATTTAGCACTTGTAATATAGATTCAAATCAAATTTTCAGCCAAATCCGTCAACTGTTAATCTGTTCACTCATGTAGTTGCAAACGGGATAACTAAAAAACAAATTAGATAAGTGAAATTTGGCATGAGATCTTTGAGGTAAATTTTGGTTTTAATTTCTTGGGAAAAATGAGTCCAAAATACATTTTAGATTTTCAGCACTACATTGATTTATTACATTCTGTACTAAACTACTGTACTGTCTGTTTGCATGAAATAAACTCTCATGTGCAAGACTGATAATACAATTTTAGCATTCTTGGCGTTCATGGCTTTGCCCAAGGTCCAAATTTCATATGTTAGGAAGTGCTTTTACTTGACTTTTACCTAAGAACGCAGAAGAAAGTTTGGGGAGTCAAATCCCGCTTTTTTTTTTACAATTATTTGCTGTTATTTAGGTTATTCGATAACCTTTTTATTTGTAGGCATTTCTACAATCAGGTCCGGCCTTTTATGTTCATGCATGAAAATATAGGAAATACACTGCATTACTGAAGTGTATACATTAATCTTCTTTTAAGATGTAAAAAATTACCATTTCCGAATGTAATTTTTTTATACAAAAAATTATAATTCTGTGTTTCAAGGAAATAGACAAAAATGGAGAGAATGAGAGCGAAAGTTGATATGGATTATTTTGTTCGCAAACACGGAAACACATTTCACCCTTGTTTTCCTTAAAACTTATATTATAAAGCATTATATTTCAAAAAAAGTTTTTTGGATTAGTTGATTATCAAAATATTACAACGGACATTATTTTCACAAACGCTTCTGGCAAATAATGCCGTAAATGAATTCTATTGTGAACTGAAGCGTAGCAGACGATTTTTCATCCTGATTTCGATCCTGAAGTGAAAACATTATTTCAACTGCAGAAACTTGTAATCTAAATATGTGAACATTTTCGATTTTGTAGAAATATCAAAAAGTTATTGTTGTATTCTAAGACTGGAAAACATAATATGTAAATATTTGAAAATCTGTTTAGATTTTGCATATTGAATATTGATTTGTAGATACAAAAAAAAAGATTATATATATGAATACAATTTTAATTTAAGTATTAGTTCATCATATTCATTACATTCTGTGGCAACGATGAAATTTTCAAATTTTTATCGTCTTATACTTGTATTTGGATTATTCGTTAACTTCGTAGTATTAGAAAATAATGGAACTTATCTTTCAAGACGAAGGCGAAGAGGTTTGGGTAAGTAACAAATTTTCCTTTTTCCTTTATTATCTTTTATTAATTTTTTTCGTTAAAAAAATAAAGTAATAAGTTAATAAAAATGCAATCTAATTTTCTCCCACTTCTTGATCTACCGGAATTATGAAATATTTCATACTGCTGTATACGGAGAGTAATAAAATATTTTAAAATAAAATATTCACCAATAATAAAGTAACAAAATAAAATATTATGTTAAATAAAATAAATATTTACGAATAAATATAATAAAGTAATAGCATAATAATATAAAGTAATAATATAATTGCCATAAAATATTTGCCGATTAATATAATTATCTTAATTAAATTTGATTCCACATAAAACGAGGCATAAGATAAGATATTTGCAATAAATAAATAAATAAACAAATAAAATGTTTCCTAAAAATCATTACAATAGATCCTTTTTATTAAAAAAAATAGTAGCATGAAGATGTGTAGAAAACATAAACATAAAATTGTATGCCGCCAAACGTAATTAAGTTTATAGGCTGCTACGTTATTTATAAATTACTAGATAATGTTACATGTGTGATAAAAATATTAACTGTCAAATCTAGGGATAACTACTGGATCTAAAACTACCTACTTAAGAAAGTATTTTTTCAAAATTTTAGTTATATTTTTAGTTAAAATTTCATCGGAAACAAAAAATTTCTCCAAATAGCTTCGATGCATAGTTTTACACTAAAGTTATTTTTACAATTAAAAATAAAAACATTTCAGTGATATCAATTATAGTTCCGTAAAATTTTCATTGTACTTTAAATTGTATTTTTAATTCATAAAAGTAGTTTCAACTATATTTCATAACGATATTTCTTTTGTTTTAGTTACTGCATTTGTAACCATACATGTTAATAGAGTGCTGTTTTCATTAGACATTTTATTCTTCTGCACTCTGTTTCTACTAAAAAATTAAGAGCAATTTTTAAAAAGTAAATATGTGAAATAATATACCACAAATAATTTTTATTGATAATATAAATATATATAAATGCACTCGCCTAAAACATTTTTAATATTTTAAAAATTTATTAAATTAAGAAATGATTTCTGAATCTGATGGAGAACTAGAAACTTGAGTGCTGATTTTAGAGGCGCTTTGGAAACAAACCACTTGATTTCAAATAGTAAACATATATTGAACAATGTTATATGATATTAAATAGAAGGGGCGTTCAAACGAAAAGGTACGAAATGTCATTGTGGGCATAAATGAAGACTTTATCCAAAGTGTACACCATTGGCCTGAGCACAATGATTCCATTAATTAATGAACCGAAGGATTCCTTGTTCCCAGAATTCCTGTGGCCGTGACGAGATCCAGTCCTTCATTGCGTCTTGAGTTCGCTGTCCGTGTTGAAGCGTTTCCTTTTTAGATGTTTTTTCAGGTGACCAAGCACATAAAAATTGCAGGGCGACATGTCCGGGCTGTAGGGCGGAAGGTCGAGCTGCTCCCACTTGAACTTGGCCAGTTCCGCGTGTGTGACCCTGGAGACGTGTGGACTTGCGTTATCATAGAGCAAAACGTCACTAGCCGTGAGTAGCCCCGGTCTTTTGTTCTTAATGGACTTGCATAGTCTTCGGATTGTCCCACAGTAGACATCGGAGTTAATGGTCCTTCTGTACTCGAGGAATTCAACAAGTAGCCATAGTTGGACGGTACTCTTTATAAGAGTCTCTGCTCTCTTCTGAAAATCCCTAGATGTCCCCAATTGCATCCCTAAAAGTCTTGCTAAGTCCTCCTCTAGCGGCATAGGCAAATATGTTAACTGTTACGTTGTTACGATATTTCGTACCTTTTCATTTGAACACCTCTTGTAATATTTTGATGAATCTTCATATTTTAGACCCCTCACTGAGTTCGAAAAACACATATTTGAGAAATACCCTTCTGTCTGTTTATCTGTCCGTGACAAAGATTACTCCAAAACGCTTTGAGCCAGACATTTAAAATTTGGTATACGGTCTTTACACCAAATTTGCAGATTTTTGTTAAATTTTGAGTAAAAAGCCCTCTGCCCGGCTGTTCGAATATAAGTTAAAATGATAACTACAAAACGAAGAGAGGTAGATAAATAAGATTCAGTACACAGATTTAACATCTATAGTGTAGAAACTTGTCTAAATTTGAATCAAATCTAATAAAGAATTAGCTTCCTGTCTGTCTGTACTTTCAGAAACACATAAATGCCATAATTCAAAAACGCAGTAACCTAAATTTATCAAATTTGACATGTGATTTTGTGACTACAAATGTATTTTTGTGTTGAATTTTTGTTTCAATCGATTTAGAAAAACACATCTAAAGCACAAATTCGAATTTTGGATACTATTAACGCATGCCAAGGATTAATCGCTAAATCTCGTCAATGATCATTCGAGAGATTCAGTAAAAATGCCAATGCTCATTCCAAAAGTTAATTTTTCGCAACTATTGAACTCGTATGACTAGTTTATCAGAGAATATGCGAGAAAGTTTTGGGGTGACCACTCCAGCTTGTTAATAACGTAATCTTTCATAGCATGGATAAAAAAATTATATAAGATAGAATGCATTTCCTTGCTCTGCATGAAATGTTTAAATTTTATATTGTATAATATTAAACAAATATTTATTTCATATTAATATACAATTACTAATGTTTTCCAAAATATATGATCCAATATAGTTTTCTGTCATTTGTTAAAATTTCATGTCACTAAAAATATCGTTATAATGCCAAATGACGCTATGAAAATTAGCATATGAAGAATGTGTTTGTTTTAAATAGGTCTTTTCAAAACAGTCTGTTATCATGGACCAGGCTGTTTCTACACGGGCCCACCTTTCTTTCAAATTCCGTTTCGCTTACTCAGCCTTCCTCCACTTCCACCAGACGTCATAAGGACCACTTTCCTACTCTTTACCCGCAGGAACAAGTACAACCCAGTGGTGTTTCCGCCCGAAAAGCCTGAGTTGATTCTTAAATCAGAATTCAATTCCACTGCATGGACAAGGATACTAATACATGGATATGTGGATGGATCTTACAGTACAAATTGGCTATTCGTAAGTCTGTGGCTTGATTACTTGAATTATTTTCATGAAAAAGCCATTTCTTTTGAATAATAATTATTTGCAAGATGCTCAAGAATTCTTATACTTACAGAAGAGAAATAAAGTAAGCAACAAAGCAGACAATACTTACCATATAGCATAAGAAAATACTTCGTTTGTAACCAGGGGAAGGAATTAAAAATGAATGTTACTAGTAATAATTACTTAAATATTTCTTGTAATATTATTAGTAATTTGCCAATTTGAGGAGAGAGTCACGAAGTTTCTGAACTCAAGGTTTATAACGTCCAGACGTAACAAGCGAATAGGTTAATGGCATGTCAATGAGGTTACTTCGTAGGTATTTGTTCATAGAAAAACAAATGATTAACAAATAGGTAACTTTCTACTAATAAATCGAAGTTATTCGTTGTTGTGTTATGACTTATGGCACTTTATAAGCTCACTGAGAGTTATCTATCAGCATTTTAAGACGAGTGAGCGTCTCTTGTTATTTCAGTAGCGCCAACTAGGACCAGGAGTACGTCTCAGCTACTCTCGTCACAACCATTTTCACAGGGCGGACTTCATTCAGACATTTCATTCTATCATCCACAGATCGTAATTTAGACCGAAACCAGAGAACGCTCCCTCTGAACCAATATTCTCGACATGGATCACCTATGAACCCTAGCGGCATTATTCTAGACATGGAGACTTTGTGACCACGACAGATTTATATGTGCTCTAACCACTACATACATGGACAGTCTTCAGCCGTCGGGGTTCGATCTCCCAACCTAAGGAATGCGAGTCACACGTCCTACGAACCAGGTTATCCTGGCCTGGAATTGTTTGTAATAATTATGTAACTATTACTTGTATAACTTATTAAAAATAAGAAGGAAAAAAGTGTGGAAGAACGATGGTACAGTTGCATAAAATTGACCTTCAAGCAGTAGAAAAATTTAAGGGAGGTAATTAAATGCAATTCTTAATAACTATTGACGAGAAACTCTTAAACTCATCAGTTGACAGATAATTGATGAATTAAATAAGGAGAGTAATTAATGTTTCTTAAAATGTGGAAGGATGAGTTTATTATTGGGAGACAGGTACATGTGACTCTGCTTTCTGTAAGGGCTCATGGTTATAATACATTTACCAATTCAGTTTTACGTTCATTTCTATATAAAAATTCTTAAATATGATTTTTTTGATAGATAACTGGATGACAAGCAGATATTTATTAAGATGGTATTCTCAAAACATTTTTGTACAAATGTGGAGATTTAATACAAAAATTCAATAATTTACTTGAAAATTATGTTTATTAATGCTAAAATAATTTTGACATATGAATGCAGTTTTAAATGCAACCTACCAGAGATACACAGGTAATCATAGCATTAGAACAGCAAACGGAACTGAATAGTGAAGAATAGTAATCGCCTTATAATTGAATTGAATACTGTTAGCCTATTTTATGAAGGCATTTTCAATAATCTCTTTATTACCATTGCTATTATTCACTGTAGTATCCTCATCACATTTCATGTAACCCATGAACGTGGGAAAAAACTAAACCATTCTACCAATTTTAAATGCAGCAAGGGTACATATAGTTACGGTTGTCGATCTAAAAGTTTTTTTTTGGCACTTCGACATCCTAATCGAAAAAGGGAGATTATGATAACTCAGCTAAATAGAAATTACCTTTCATAATATGAATATTTAACAATATGTAAATGTCATTTAAAGTCAAAGATTTGTAGAAAATTTCGTTAAATAGAAAACTTCGTTAAATGGAAATTCAATGAGTGGAAGCTCTACTGTATGCGAAATGTATCATGCATAGCATAATTCTAGAGACATAATACTTGGAGTTTTATTTCTGATATCGTTTTCTGTTTCAGAATGCCAAAGACGAGATTCTAAGGTTAGCAGACGATAATGTGATAATACTAGATGATTCCACGACATTCCTACCTCCTCGAATTCTGTATCAACAATCGGTGGCAGATACCAGATTGATTGGAGTGCAGTTAGCAAATGTTGTCACTTTTCTCAAGGTGACTGTCCAATGAATTAAAATAACTTTCTTTATTATATTTTTATATTCAAGGCATTTTTGAGCTATTATTTCCGAAAATATAGTACAAAAATGTTTTTTTTCACGATCTTAAAAAGTAAAAAATAATCTTTTAAATGATGTCAGTTCAGTTGCCCCTATTCTTTAGTGCAACTTCTTCAGTTAATTTTAAAGGTTACTTTAATTTTATTTTACGGCACAACTCTCATTTTTGTAAGAAAACTCAAATCCCATTCTTTGTTGCGGAAATGTTTCATCTTGTATTTTACTTTCATTATTGATGACTATGATGGGAAAATACGGTTTATTTTTCTACATTGAAGTTTCTATCTAAAATATGTTTAAAATTTTTCAATTTTTTGAAAATTTTGTAGAAATTGCAGATACGATTTGAATGTAATTTGGAATCTTTGCGCCGATTTATTCATTCTATTCTCTAATATTTTTTGTATATTGTTACATTTAATTATATCACAAGAAAGGTTAACAATGTTTATAAATGATCACACTTTTAATATTTTTCACAATGGCTTAGTTCTGAAATTAAATCTTGATTGTAAGTACTTCAAAATTACAAAATTTTATAGAAAATGCACTTTAGATAGAAACGGAAAAAAAATAATAATAAGCTGAATCTTCATATTTTAATTAACAATAATAATAAAAAAATAGTTATGATGAAATGGTAGTAGCAACAAGGAAAATTATCTGAATTTCATTTCAACATTGAAATATATTATAAAATATGCTTAAAATGTTTATTTTAAATCTTAATTAAAAATAAAAGAAATTATAAATTAAGATTATTAATTTTAAATAAAATAATAGCTCCTAAATACCCATTCCCATCTTACATTTTCATATGAATTCAAATAACTAGACAAAATTACTTGAACAAGCTTAAATATTTCAGACATGTGTTTTACACTCTTACATGGATTGAAATAATAAAGCAGTATTATTTGAATGCATTTAGATAACTCACTTGCCCTTTGCATTCTTAATTCTGTTAATGTGAATTATAGAAAAAAATTAACTGAATACTCTAAACTTTCTCAGGTACCCTTTGCATTCTTAAATTGATTTAACTAACATTAAATATCAAAATTGTATAATCTAATCAAGGCGTTAAATTAATTCGTAAGTCCACATTTTAAAGGGAATAAGTTAATCTATAAATAAATCCACAACATATTTGTTAAGGGAAAAATGCTTCTGTTATTATTTGTTATTTAAGTTTATAGAAAGTGGATTTTAGCAGGAAATAAAAGATTTAAGGATTACTGTTCATTACTAGAAATAAAAGAGCTAAGAACTTTCATAAAAGACATTCATGCTTATGTATATGTAATTATATATGTGTTCAGGGTTATGTAGTTTATCAAAATATGTACGAATTTTTCAAATGATTTATCAAAATTTCTTGCAAATGTTATATTGCCAGTAATGACATCTAGTGGAAGTAACATTATATATTACATATATCATTAGTAACAGTAGTTATATCTAAATTTATAATTAATTATAGTGTAGTTACAGTAATGACATTATTAGGTAATAACATCACAATTTTTGTTTTCTATCTTTAATGTTTTATGTTAGTTTATGAATAGTTTGCTAGTTACTAGTTAGTTTATGTATGTTTAATTTTTCTCACCTTAGGAAAAATTGGGGGTTGATTTGAATAAAGTTCATATGATTGGTCACAGCTTAGGAGCACATACAGCCGGACATACTGGAGAACTTGTACCAGGGATAGGGAGAATAACAGGTGCGTTCAGAAAATCTTTAAATGAAAGATTTTGTTTGAATAACATTCATAAATATTATACATTATTTCTATATAATGCTGTCAAAAGTATCGGAAAAGTATCGAAGTTGTATATTTCTCTTTAATTACAAAACTTTTACCAATACTTTAATTACAATATGACAAATAATTAATAAAAAATTGAGCCTTTTAAGATTCCAAATAATAGGTTAAAACTTAACACCAACGATATCAATTTTTGTGAAATTAACCAAAAGATTCTAGATATTAATTTTTAAGAAATATATTTTAACTTTATTTGCTATGTCTATTTTCGTCTTTTTGTACGAGCTATATTAATTTTCAAAATTTTAAGTACAATAAGGCAAAATAGTGTAAATAAGTTGCAACAGCTTACTGAGATAAATTTAAGAAAAAAAAATTCTTTTATTCAATCACGGGTATATGCTAAGATAAGGTATAGGTATAAATTATTATGGGCCCTTACTTTCAAAAACTTTTTTTTATCTAAATCTAATTATTTTATACATTAAATAACTGAATGAATGAGCTTCTATTCAATTTACTTTCTAGGGATTGGAGGACTGGAAACAATAAAGAAAATTTTATTATTATTTATGTCCGTGTTCTGTGTTGTTAATAGTAATGTTCGATGCCTGTGTTGTTAACAGTAATGCTTGATAAAACTTCAACTGAATGACAACCCCTTCACTAAAGGTGAATTCTAACACACACACACACACACACACACACACACACACACACACACACACA
>JAPMOR010030753.1:395285-409007 GCA_026543865.1 Argiope aurantia | reverse complement strand
CAAGATGTTCTAGGGATAACACCTTTATTACGAGAGAGTTTTGGGAAGACCACTCCAATTAGTTTCAACAGTTTGTTTTACTGGTTTTTGCCGAAATCTACTACCAGAAATTACATTTGGCATAAAAGATTGTAAAAGCTCAAGTTTTAGGTTCTTTGGAAAGTTGAAGATCTTAGTTGAATGTAGTTTTTATACTCTATTCAGTCTTTCATCCCTTCAGTGAGTCGATCAACTGTGGACCAAGCATGCTTGAGAACTAAACACAGGGGGTTCCGCGTTAGACTGACCACCTAACCGGGACATATGTCTTGCACATCATGGCCCTCGGTCAAGAAAGTAGATTTGGGCGCTGTAGGCCGTGGCTCACATGGGCTGTCGTGCCACTGAGTTTAATAGTTAGTAGTTTTTATAAATGGGACGGTTCCCTGAATGTTTTCCTGGAAATTAGAAGAAAATCATGAGACTGGCAGCTTAATTCTTCTATAAAAAATGTTACGTATAAAAATAATCTACAGTACACATTTCATACAAAAGTCTTTTTTATTAGTAATCACAGTTACGAACCTTCACTTACAAATATAAATAAAAATAATTACACAGAGAATTGTTAGAGTATCGCTGAAGAATGATATTATTCAAGCACTTAAAATATTCTTTTTAATGCCTGTTTTCTCACAGAGAAAATTTTACTTTTTCTGACAAATGGGTCTGAAACACTGTCGGCTTGCTTTGGTTTTAATGTAACCAAATCTAAGAAATTTATGAAAATATTCATCTAGTTCTTCAATGTTTTCCAGAATATTAATGAAAGAATCAAATTTCAATTTTCCGCCATATTCTTCAGGAAGTACTTCGGGTGGTATTGAAGAATGTAAACTCTCCCAGCCGTCATTTGAGTGCATAAATAACTGGAAAGAAATTAATTATTTCAGTTGCAATTCATAGTTATAACTTATAGACACTAATAAAAAGGTATAAATATGGTAAAAATTTCAGAACAGTGTTTTCTCTTTTCATGCTTCATATAAAAAAGAGCGGTAATAGTTTTAAAATTTGAGTCAGTAATTGTTGAAATTAACTGCTTTAAGTAGGATGAGTCAAATGATTAGGTTTTAAAGTTTTGTATTATGTGTCAAATAACTGGATTTTATATTCAGTCCAAATACACCAACATTTAAATACAATGGCTGAAATGACTTTTAATTCAACCCTCTCATTCGAATGAGGTACCTCAGAATAGGGGAATACCTGAATTTCTCTTTGAAATATTCGAAAATTCTCTATCCCCTTTCTCCTAAGAATGACTGTGTTCTTAATTGATTGATATATAATATAGTATATAGATTGATAAGAGGTTGTATCTTTTGGATTGATAAGAGGACATCTTTTGAAATTCACAGAAAACATCCTATTACCAAAACCCATATTTGGAAACATATCTAATGAACAAAGAACTTGCCTCGGGTATTCAATCAATAAAATAAAATAAGGGAGAAATTTTAGTTCAGCGATATAGAGGGATCTCGGGCGCATTCAGAAGTCTCTTCGAACTGGTTTTTGAGGTCTTTCTGTATTGATAGAGTTAAATCCATTTATCCATTTTACATGTGAATTTTATTCTTGTGTGCTCGCACACACACACACACACACACACACACACACACACACACACACACACACACACACACACACACACACACACACACACACACACACACACACACACAAACACACACACACGCGCGCGCGCTCTCATATACAGGGAGATATAAAAGTGACGAGCCAATCATGGAGAGATGGTAGTTCTCCTAGTGAAAATTACTAGTGAAGATTCGTCAGATTTCTTTAGGAGAGAGCCGCTATCGGGAATGTTATAGGAAGAGGGGAAAATCCACAGGAAAGATTAAGAATTTTTACTAAATTACTAACTCCTCTAAGCTACCTTATATAACCTGAACAACATATTAAAGGATTTTTGCATTAGGCATGCCTTCATTTATAATAGACAGTATGCTAGCCTATATAAATATTATCATGTTAAAAAAGTCTTCAAAATTGTATATATTTACAATTGTTAGGCAATTCCTATCATAAGAACTGCTTAGTAACAAGACCACAATGAACTTTTTGATACAGGGGTGGAGGAATTGATTATCGTTCGCAATTACGATACAATCATTCGCGACATTGCATTTAAAGGAGTCTGATGGAGATGTAGCAATTCTTTCAGCTTCCTTAACGTGAGATCTCTTTTGGACCTACTGAAAAATATATGGCTAGTAAAGTGGTGTGTGAAATCGGTAGATTCCATTGAAATTTTTTTTAAAAGATGTATATTTTTAAGATTTTATTAATTGTGGTGTAATGGTAATTTTTGTAATAATATGATTTTAACTATGTTATTAGCGGTGAATACGTGTTTAAAGCCAGAAATAAAATTTTTTGCTGTCATTTCGAAAATCTTAGAAATGAAAATTTTAACAAACTTTCTCGGAGTTGTTATAATAACTTTATTTAATTGCATCTAAATAGGAAATTCTTTTCATTACTTTTCTCTAATCTATTTGCATATAGCTCTTACTACCTCAGTTAAAAATGATAAACAAATAACAAGTTGAAAGAATGTTATCCAAAAGAAGTTGTTTCAGAAGCTTTTGCTTCTTCACATGTTAATGCCCACATGCACTCTTCCATTTTTGTTACACTCTCTGTTGGGTGTTTCAGAACAATAAAAATGTGTTTTTCCAACTTATTTTTTTCCTATGAACCCGAAGATTTATGAACATATTTGAGTGCAAAAGTTAAAAAAATTCCTTCGAGTGTCAGGAAAATATTTTCATATATACACGTTTTCAGGTTTGTTAATAACTGAATTTTGATTGATTTTTACTCCACTTTCAGACATTCTATAGTTCTAAAAGGCTAAATTCTAAAAAACAATGCAATAACTTAATGCTGCCAGAACTTATTTCTTTATTAACTGACTAATATAAATTAAATTTGAGACATCTTTTATATAATTTGAGAAAAAATGATTACTATAATATGGGATAAAGGTAATTATGAATGATTGAAACACATGAAGTTTAACCCTTAGTAGCCTGATTTACGAAAGTGATTTATTTTTAATATTACTGTGTTTGCTTGAGTGTCTAGATGAAGGGAAAAATAGCCAAAGAATTAGTAGATAGGTTTTATGTAGGGCGGAATGCCTGAAGTATCAAAATTGATACTCACAAAAATAGCACTAGTTTCTTCAAGTAAAACATGCACTCGCAAAAAATAATTATATCATAGCGAAAATAATATATTCACTTACCTCAAAAGTATTTATATTCTTCAGAAAAAGAAAATATATCAAATTTGTATTCAACAAAACTTTTAGTAAAATGTGTTTACTTGTTCACTTTGCCGCGCAAGTAATATGTCATAGATAAAATAAAACAATAATGACATTTGATTTTTTTAAAAATTTCGTTGGAAAGAATATTATACAACAGTAAAATACGTACAGCCAACCTATAAAAAAAACTAATAGTAATGTGAACATTCGGTTTAAAAGATTGGTATCAAAATTGATATTCTAGGTCATTAAGGGTTAAAAAAATAAAATATTATAAAATGAATATATTTTAAAGGATTATTAAAGGACTGAAAATAAGAATATGTATTAATTTATATATGAAATGTATGCTTATTTGGGGCAATAGAAACTTTGCTATGTTATGCTACTCTACAATAGTACATGGTACTAGTTCAGGGATGGCAAACCAATGGCACGTGTGCCATTGATGGCACGCTACACAACATTTTGGGAACGCCTCTGATCAAAACGGTTTGCATGTGAGTTCATTTGATAAACTGAACTTGTCCCAATTCGATTGGTTAGAAATTGAAAAATTTGAAATGCAAGTGATTGATTTCCAATCTAGTTCAATATGAATTCAAAAATGAACAAGAAAATGAAACAAGAAAAAAGTTAGAATTGATTGAAATAGAAAGATGAACAAATAATATAAGTAAAAATGCGAGTAACGAAATTTTGGAAACATGCAATTCGATTACAAAAACATTTAACTGTTTGAAGAAGCTGGTTCATGCTATTTTAACCATATTTTCATCTGCCTATGCCTGCGAGTAATTGCTTACTGAGACGAATAACATTAAAGAAACCGTTTGACAGATGACTCTGAATTCACCATGCAGTCTGCTTAAAGTTATATCTTACAATACTAATATAAGTTATTTGTCATCTAACAACAGAAGTCACACTAATGTTACTTTCATTTGAATTACACATATAACTAAAACATTTACTACTATACAGTGCAAAATGTATTTTTTCATAGTAAATAAAGATTTTTGAGTTGTTAGTATTTAGTTTATTATTTTTCTAATAATTAGAAGTCAAAATTATTTGACGGTATGTCTATACCTCATTAAACATTTCTTTAGAAAAAATGGCACGTTGATCCATAAAGGTTCGTCACCCCTGTACTAGTTGTATTAAATTCTCTTTTTCTATCCCAAATACTCGAACGTTTAACCTATTTTTCATCGTCAGTCCTTGCTTACGTCAAACAACAAAAAACCCACAGTACATTTAAAATATACCAAAATAACAGACCAAAATAACGATATTTAAGAATTCTTTTTGAAATATCTGTTATTTTTGTTGTTGAAATATTTGTTATTCTTTAAAATATCCGATATTTTTTTAATGCAACAACAATCTATTTATTTCTCCAAAATAATTTAATAACTTACCCTATCTTTTATCTTTTTCGGAATGAATGGACACGCTATTTTGAACGCAGCCCAAAATATGCTTGGAGGATTCACCATGTGGACAGCATTAATTCTAGCAGGAAATGTTTTCTAAAAATACAGGATGAAAATTATAAATAGAAATTTTCTTATGCATATAGGAAAAATAAGTAAATAAATTAAGAAATGTCAAAAACATTAATATAAATAAAATTTAGACGTCAGTGTTTCGTACTATAGAGATATCCAAAATAGAAAAACTATTCAAATAAACATATTTTTTAAAACTTTTTCTTGCTAATAATGTGAAGCTTAAAAAAGTTTTAGTGAAGGATTAGTTAAATAGTTAACTATTTCAAGCATGGAGATTTAAAACCTAAATCATTTATATCAAAGTATTGAATACTTTGAGGCACAGTTTTTAAACTATCTTAATGAAAAAGTATACTTATAAGCTTTAAAAATACCGTTATATAAATGTTATAATACGCAGTGATATTCTGATATGAGTGGCACAGGAAATAAAACATCATTTTTGGAAGAGTTAAAGTTTTATCAGTTAAAAACTATGTTTCCATAGCGCATGCGCATCATTGTGCAGGTAAGTAGCATGGTGACACCCAATATCTATTTAGCAAACTGAATATAAAATTACAAACCTTAGGAAAAAGAAATAAAAGATTTTTTAAATTGATATTGTAGATTTTGTGTAAACAAAAATATTATTTTGAGATTTCCTCTTAAGATTTTGGGGTTTCTAAAAATTGATTTGGACAGCTGTAATTTTCTGGGATACTACGAGAATTCAAAACTATTTGCTGAAAAAGATTTAAACTCTTTTTAATAAACAGATTAAAATCTTTTCATAAAATTAAAATTCTCAAAGAGGGAAAGATTGTATATTGGGGCTCAGCATGGTAATACTAATAAATAAAATTTTGCTTTCTAACGTCTGACATTTGTATTGCATAGCTTTCAACGTTTGACTTGATATATGATAATGTAGTTTTTGTTTTAAATAATTATTATGATACGAATACTTCAAATTCGTTTTAACAAATAATGGAAAATCTATATAATCTATACTTATAATAAAGCTCAATGTGTGTGTGTGTGTGTTGGCGCTCTACAGGCCAGACCATTCAACCTATAACTACCAAATTTGGCACATGTATACCTTGGAGGCCAGGAATGTGCACCTGGGGGTTATTTTTTCGAATTTTTAATTATAATTTTATTTATTTAAAAATTAAGCGAAATTTTGGCGTGTTTCTGCTATAACTTCCGAAAATATTACGGCACCAAAAAGATTTTACATGAAGTTAAAGATCAAAAATGTATCTTTTAAATGATACCGACGTTTTAACCTTAAAATTAAGTTTCTATTTTTAATGAATTTTTGCATAAATATTTTAACTATATTTTTCAGCAATTTTTTCCGCACAAAAAAAATAATAAAATTTAAGCTGCACGAGCACTTTTCGAATTCATGGGAAAAAATGAGCTTTTTTCAAAGGGTTGCCATCACATTGATTAAAGCTCCAATTAAAAATAGATTAAATTTTTTTGGAAATAAAATCTGCAAAAATGTAATTTTCGGCACGTGTTTGTAGGAAATGAAACAAACAAGAAATATTATTTTTTCTAAAAAATAAATTCAAGAAAAATTATTTTATGATCTTTTACACTCTCTATATTTTTAATCCAATAAATCAGTTTTATTTTAAGGCAAGTTTTGTTTAATCTGAACAGGATATCCATTCAAATCAGGGCCACAGAGCTAATTTGTAAACCTTTAGTAAGACACAGATCTGCTAAAATGATCTAAATGGAAAATGATTATATTTTATGCAACTTGATTCAATAAATGCTCTAATAAATAACGAATTTTTGATTTTACATAAAGCTTCTGCTGTGGAAATCACGATGAACAAACTTGGACACTAATATTTTAAATTTTGTTCTTGAAATAATTTGTTCTTGAAACACTAATATTTTAAATAAAAAGAGTTAATTTCCAATCAACTAAATCAATCACTTAAACTGATTGATTTATGAAAATTTGAATATCACTATTCAATTAAAAAAGGATAATTTTGGATTTTCCATCTATCGTTTCAAAGAAAATACGCCAATCATCGCGGAGGTTTCTCAAGATTAATTGGCCTAAGATTATGAAAATGTTGAGTTTTTCTAAATTTTTAACATTCAAAACTTCATAAATAAGTCTTAGTTGATCGTGGAAAATAGAAACATTCATTCATTTATTTAAAATTTGGTGTGTCCAAAATATTTCTCAAAATATGATACCTTACTGTATTAAATTTAGACTTCATAATTTTTGAAATATATTTATATGCCGGAACAAAATATTATTATTGATTTCATTTCAATGCTTTTGAAAGCAAAACGAAAAACTGAATTTTCTGCTGAATCTGAGAAGTTTTTGTTGAATTATTGTTTGAGATATTACATAAATTCTGAAAAATATTTTGTAGTTCACATAAGACTTAAATACCGAGCGATTCTGTTTGCGATACTCATATTCAGTAATAATAATAATAATAAATAAATAACAATAAAGATGATAAATAAAATAAAACGCTTGGTTTTATTAAAAAATATCGTTATATTAATTGCAATTTCATCATTTCCACTTTAAATTAAAGTTGAAGTTTTACCGGAAATGACAACAAATTAGCAAAATATATATAGTAAATTGAACGGAACGATCTAAACAACAGTATAAGTTTGGTATGACTATCAAAATTTGAAGATTAAATATGTTTTTCTTGAGAATCTATTAAGATACCAGTTACTTAAAATATTTAATTGAAAATTGTAGCGAGCGGTAATACTGGCGAACCGGCTGGTCGCCAAAGGCGGCTAGTATTCAATAAATCAATACTTGCTCCATAAATAAGAAACCGATTGCTGTATTCTTGCTATTATTAAGTATGTTGCTGGCATTAGGTTAAGGAAATATTTAGAATATGAAAATACACTGGTTCTTTTCTCTTGGGGAATAGAGAGATCTCATATGAAATGAATATACGTATACTGATCTCCGATGTTTCTATACATTTCTGATGACTTAATGAGTCTATTAAAACTATAACTATGTGCATGATATATAAATGGTTGGATAAATATATAAAGGGCATATATTCCTGCTAAAACATGAAGAATATATCGATTATGTCTATATGTATCAGATTATATCGATTGTAAAATCACGGGGTAAATTTTAAGGGCAATTCAAATAATTAGGTATAAGTTATTTTTTGCAAAAGAGCACTTCCATGGGTCACATTTTCAAAAGATGAACTGATATAACGGGCATTTTGCTGTTGAATTCGATTAAAGAAAGGAATACTCTAGATAACGTTCACAACATAAGATTCCTTGTATAGCATCAACACAGCAGCATGACAAGTAGAACTGAGCGTATTCCAGAAAATTGAAGAGCTTTCTATATGTGCTCAGGGGATTTGATATCCGAAGCGATACGTACAACGTATATTGCTTTTAATCCTTAAAACTGTGCTTTTCTTATTTGATTTATTAGCTACACAAAAGAGGTCCCCATACTTTACTCCCCATAGAGAACAACAATACAGTACAGGCCCTACAGAGAACTTCCTTTTAGGCTACTCTCCTAACAAAGCAACAATATAGCACACAGTATGACAAGTAGGACTAACTATAATCAAGAAATCATTGAAGTGTGTAAAGTAAGGGGTCCAGGCTAACAAATGTATATGCATACATTCGTCATTATGTACGTATATACATGCATATACATACATACATCATTATGTTGTTATGTTCTTAAAACTGTAATTTTCTTGTTTGATTTGCCATCCGAAAAAGAATCTCTGCAAAGCGCCCCCTTTTTGCTAACGTGTATCTTACGGCAAATTTAACTAAGGAAAGTTTGCGTCATGAATTTAAAATCACTTTTAGCTACTGTAATGAAGTTGTATATCACACACACACATACATACACTCATCTTTGTTAATAGTAGAGATTACATCTGAAATTTTTTTTTACCGCCATTGTATCCACAAACATCTTACACCAAAAAGGCGTGTGCACTAGAGCGGCATGTATGTTGAATCCTCTGAAGTCAAAAATGAGTGTAAACCCTGCTATCTGATTGACAGGATTTTGAAGTTCTCCATTAATAGCCAATATATCAAGATATATACGTTCTGCGATGGTAATTTTGTTGTAATCAATATTTCCTATAAAAATAATATTTGAGTGAATGATTGGGATTCACATCTCATAAAACACATAATTCATAATTATGAAACATTATAAAAACAACATTAATTGATCGGTTAACAACAAATTTTACTTGAAGACGAAATGCATATCTATTTCTAAGCTGTTGCTGTTTGAGTTCCAATATCTGGAGTGTTTTTTATCACATTCTTGCTTTATTTCTCCTAGTGTGTTGGAGTGTTGCGAAATATAGATAAAAAAAATTGAAATCGTCAAAAAAATTCAGATCCCCCCCCCCCCCCCCCCCCCCTCCGCAAAAACACAATTTTGACATTATGTCTGCCTGTCTGTGAACTCTATAACAATACGGTATTTGAGTTGGATTAGAAATTGAATATATATGGAATTGTGACCAAATTCGCAGATTTTTTTTAAAATTTTGATTGAAATCTATTTACAGGAAGTCTGCCACTATTTTCACCAATTAATCGTCGTTTGGGACTGACTCCATGCTGTACGGTGATTCTTTTTCCTCTTGATGCCTATTATCACTTCTCTGAATTTGTCGGTTGCTGAGCCATAAACATCTACATTTAATTATAATAACTAAGTAGATCGTTATTTGATCCATAATAGAATATTGAGTATGAATCTTAGATCAGCTATTATGCTTTATACCTCTAGTATATATTCTAATCTAGACTCCTGATTGGTTGTAAGATTTGAAGTTCAGAGAATATATCATCTTAAGTAGATCTTTATATACAGCAATTGTTTTAAATTTTATTGAAGGAAGCGTAAATTTTAAAATTCAATTCAATACATATATACTTGCTAGTGCGATCACTAAAGCTGAATTATTCTTCAATCTGCGAGGAGAGGCCCAGACGTACTTTACACTTTGAGCTCTTTGAAGAGGTAGAGACACTTTTTTGAATACTTCCAACGCTATGTCAAATTGCTGGTAATATTTAAGTACCCTCTGATATGCATTCGACGTGTTAAACTTCGATACCCTCAGAAATCGTAATAAGAAATCATCTTCCAAGCAAGGTTCAATGTCCTCTACATCTGAAAAAATTATAATAGAAAAAATAAAAAAAATGTAATAAAGTTATAGCGTTAGTAATAAATGATATTACAAGAGTTATAAGAAATAAAAAGATTAACAAACTTAACAGCCACTTCATCGATAAATGTATTTAAAATACGATTCCACATAACAAGTGCCATCTGGCTTTCAATTTTAGAAATTACTGATTATAAATTTTTATAATGTTTTAATGATAAGTTCTGAAATATATGAAACTAAAAAAGGGAAAATATTATTAATACAATGGAATTCTTATACATCGAGTTTCCATAAATTGGAAACTTCATTTCAGGAATTACATTTTTAATTCAAAAAAGATTTCCATGCATCGAATGAAATTACTATATGCTGAACAAATGTTTTCACTTAAAAGTATGAGCACTAAATGCAATTAAAAATAATTTCATTTGGAAAAAGAAATGCAAATTGAATAAAAAAAATCATTTTACAGATTTTGGTTGCATCGAAAATTTTCAGAAATACGATCAGCTTTTAAAAAATAAGCAGAAATGATGGTGAGTCATATGTTATTTTCAATTAATTAACAAGCAACAGTTACTTTGAATTAAAGTTAGACCTAATTAGAGAATAAGGATCCTAAATAAAAGTTTTTAAGAATATCAGAAGGTAAAATTTTGCAAAAGACGTAGGAAGGAGAATAAAAAAAAAAAAAAATGAAAACGGAGCAAAAATGAAGAATAACTTTTCCGACATATATTGTATTAACAATTTTGGAAAGTCTTCATATGCGTATTGTTGAAAACGATTTAAATCTATAAAATTTAAAAAGTGAATGATTAGCATTAAAATGGGTGAAAATATGAAGATAGGGTCCCTCATGTGGATTGAAACAAGTATGTTACAAATTTTCCAATTTCTATTTGTACTATTATTCATATCATTTTAATTACTTGCAATCTTAGCTGAATTATTTTTATCGTTTTTTTTTTTTGCAGCATCAAAATTAGTTTGAGCAATTCAAACACTATGCGCCCACAATGTAAGAAAGCATGCATGTTCATAACGTACTATTCATGCCACTTTAATTATGTGGAATCTTAGCTGAATCTTTTTCTTCGCATTTTTTTGGAGCATAAAAATTAGTTTGAGCAACTCAAACATCAGCTTTCAAACATATTCGTTCTAAATGCAAGAAAGCGTGCCTATCCATATGTTATTATTCCTCATACCATTTTAATTATATGCAATTTTAAATGAATCCATTTTATCGAATTTTTTTGCAGGCATCAAAATTAGTTTGAGCAACTGAAACATCAGTGTGTAACATTATTCGTTCACAATGCAAGAAAACATGCATATCCTTATTTTACTATTCCTCATACCACTCTAGTTATATGCAGTCATAGCTAAATCCTTTTCCGTGAAGTTTTTCATTGCAGCCTCAAATGAGTCAGAGTTTTTAAACTCTTCTCTGAAGCGACTTTATTTTAAGTAATATTGGTATCCATACTTAAAATATTCTTTAGTTAAATTTCAGACTTTTTTCACAAGGATTAATTTACTTTCAAGTTGTGAAAAAGTGCGTAGTTCTTGGCATTCATACGAATACCTAAGTAAAATCATATCACTCTCCGACCTGCCCGAAGGCGCACGGATAATAAATACTGAATGACGGACCGACGCAACAGCAATATTGGCGGGAAATATGATAGAGTCAGTCCTAAGGGCCATCACCAGCAACGGTACAACCTTACCCTAAGGAAGTAGGTCCCACCATCGATGGGACGAGCCAGACCCTTCACTTTTTAGTGTACCGGCAAGGGTAAAGAGAACCAACCACCATGCCAGAAGCTTATGAATTATAAGGTGCCCTTCCCACATGGGAATCCCTCGTATATAAAAGAAAACTTTACTGAAACCATATGTACAAGTTGATTATGATTGAATTTCCGATTATAAATTAAGAATCATTGGTAGAATTGACCAGCAATGTATACTGAATGTATATAAAATAATAAAAATAAATGTTGAGGGGATTTAACGAATATTAGAGCCTTTCGTCCGAAATATCGTAACGTAATAATATTTCATTAGTTTCTCATATCTTGATTTTATTTTTTAAATGTACTTCTAAATATACAGCCTGTGATAAAATGCATACAAAAATTATTCAATATTTTCATAGCAAGTGTTAAAATACTTCCAGTAATTAAAAGATGAAAAGTGTTGCTGCTTTAAAATAAACTTGCGCGCGTGTGTGTGGCTTATGGCACTTTCCAAGCGCGCCGACAATTCTCTGTCCGCGATTTAAGCCGAGTGAGCGTCTCTTGTTTTTTCAGTAGTGCCAACTAGGGCCAAGTCAAATAAACTTAAAATATATCAAACATTTATTAAAATTAGATTAAAAATCCATATGGGAATAAAATTAGGATAAAGAAAAACTGATTTCCTGAATTTCAAAGCATTGTATTAAGGAAAATCTTTGAATGCCTAATGAGCATCTAACACTTAAAAAATTCTCATATAATAAATTTGACGTCCCTATATAAAATAGTAGGCCGTGTAGAACGTTTTGAATCTTTCTTCATCATTCATGTGGTATCCAGTTTCCAGAAAGAATGTCAGTCTATAAGCGCAATTATGTTAAATTTTACTTTTAAATGGTATGCAGCATATTGAGGTTTGGTTTGTTTAGGTTTATTGCTACAAGAGCCATTCTCTTGACATACTGTGACAGTCTAAATATCATATTGCTATATATGTAAAATGTCTAAACCATCATTAGTTAAACAAATGAAAAGTTAAAAAACTTGTAAATTATCTTGGAATGATGGTAAATCCAAAATTAAACTAAGACCATGGTATAAAAAGTAAACTTGACTAAATAAGATTATAAAGTATAATTATTTTTAAAATTTTTTGGAAGAGATGAGAATGTGGTGCATTTCCAATTAATATAAATGATGTGTGTGAAATTGTTTGAAAAAAAATGAATGCGCTGTGAATTGAATAGCTGCATGAAAAATAAAGGTAATACAATAACAATGCGAATTTCTGAGTAAAGTTATGAATTTTGAAAATTTGCTTTTCTTGATCTAGTGAAGAATGTTATTACTATTAATATTTACTGTTGTTGTTTCATGTAATAAAATCATTATTTTTCCGAGCAAACTATTGTTTCACATCTATTAACAAAGTTCCCATAAATAGATTAATTTTTAGCCATCATATTTTTTTCGCATTCTCTTAATATACCTTTTCTTAAATCTTGAAACGGTATGAAATTCATTTTTGTACTTTAATAATTTTGACAGACAACGAGGGGCAACTCCAAAAATTAACTAAATTCTAATTAAAATTTCAAATAAAGTCTCTATAATCTCTCTCTCTCTCTCTCTCTCTCTCTCTCTCTCTCTCTCTCTCTCTCTCTCTCTCTCTCTATATATATATATATATATATATATATATATATATATATATATATATATATACCGAATTTTGACATTGTAAATCTAATGATCCGACGTGTAGAGCACCAATGCACACACAGAGGCAGATACATACACACTAATTCACCTTTATTTTTAATGAAGAATTGCACCGAAAGTGTACTACAAAAAGTAATTTAAAATAATTCTTAAGCAATCCACCAAAGTTCCTAAGATTTTCA
>JAPMOR010030753.1:349818-389553 GCA_026543865.1 Argiope aurantia | reverse complement strand
CTTGTGTGTTTAATTTGTTTGTTTATGGTATTTTGGTGTTTTTTGTTATTGTATTTTTACTTATTAGTGGTTTTTCTTCTAATTGGTTGTTTTGTATTTTCCTTTCTGTTAAAATGGTATATCTCTTAGGCCTAATTTCAGGGGATTTTCGGGTCACGAAGGAATCATTATTAGACGTAATGTCAGAATTTCCTTAACAGAAAAATCCCTTTTTTGAATCCCTGCCTGAGAGTGACCCTTGAAAATGTCTTCAGGCCGAATTCTTCCTTTTTTAATCTTTTTTTAATATTTTTATTTGGTTTATTTGTTTTTCCATTTAACTTGATTTTTATACTTTTGTATCAGTTCATCTGTGTTTTAGAAGTAGCTGCATTTGCGCTCTCTAAATACTATGAAGTTTTTACCTGTTCCATTTTTGGTTTTGTTTGAATAGATTATAATTTTTGTTGCGATTTTGAAACTGTTTTGCTTTCGTTTTCATTTTAGTTTAGTTTAGTTCATGTTATCGCTGTTAATATTAAGGGAAATATACATGATGTTATAGTGCAGTGTATATATTTCTTCTGCGTGTTATCATTATCAATATAAAGAGTAGATTTAAAAATAAGATGAGATTGAATTTTGTGTAAAAAAATTGAACTATGAGTTATATAATTCACATTCGATAAGGTGATAGAAATTCATAGTAATCTAATGCTTTTTTATCCAATGGATTTCCACTCTTATCATGATTCAACAGCCAACTGGTAATCCTTTATAGATAAATATATAGTTTCGATTGAAAAAAGTGTTTTAAATCAAAGTCAGAATTATATTTTATATTCTTTGAGTTAATAAATGTATTTCTCAAAAAGTTAAGAAAGAAATTAAGCTTTTTATAATGTCCTCTAACTATTTTTATATAGTTCCTATCAATAATAATTACTAAAATATTTTGTCACTGTAATATTTTAAGCAAAAAATTGTATTTTTCTACAACAAAAATGGACCAAGTTCAGAAAAAAGGCGAATCACCGTTTTAAAGGAATTTTAAAGTTAATTTCGGGACATTGAAAGAAACTAAGAAGTAGTTTGTAAATTGAAATTATGCCCCATTGTGTTACTTTTTCTAACATTTTTTCCCTAAAATAAATTTTTATATGGCCTTCTTTTAGGTTAAATAGCTATAACTTAGTTAATTTAAATCGTAAAGTGATGAATTATTTTTTATCATATGTTTTAGAATATTGGTAGTTTTTTTAGTAAATATAATTGATAGGGCCAAGTAACTATATAAAAAATATACATTTAAAATATATTTAAAATTTTCAGAAATACATTTATCGTCTCAAAAAACATAAAATATTATTCTACCCATCGTTTAAAACAAATTTTCAAACAGGAAATTTGTATCTGTTTCTAGCGATTTAGAAACTAGGTATTAGACTAAGCTAAGAATGGACATCCTGTATATAGGTTTTAATCTAAATTGCATTTTTATAACTAATACTTTAATTATTAAAGCATAAAAATCACCAATTAGACTTTCTAAACATAAATATTACGAGTTATATTTTATTTATAGACGTCAATAAGTCATATTATCGTTATATTAAAAAATTATAAATTTATATTTTTAATAACAAAAACTATCAAGTCACGTTTTCCATAACAAAAAAAAAATCACCTCACTACACATTCTAAACACATAATTTAACATCAGAATTTTGTACAATTTGTAACAGTAGCATAATTCTACTTACCGTCTCCTTTTTTGGCCAAAGAGTTGAAGTTTTTTACCATCAGCTTCAAGTTAAATTGCTTCCGAAAGTTCAATTTTTTTTTGAGATCCACGCCTATTATAAACACGCAATGGAAATGATAAAATACCCAGTGAAAAACCGTAAGTATTTATTAGCTATCTTCAAGGAATTATCGTTAATCGTCATTGAAGAAAAGTTTATCATTTTTTTCAATCACATTAATGACGTTCATAATAAAAATTTAGTTTTAATTTCTTTTGTATAATAAGATTGTATCAATTGTAAAAAGAAATAAATGTCAATAGTGATTTCAAGGATTTAGCAATATTTTATTGTCTTCATTTGTAATAATTTTTTATTGATAATCAGTCAATTTAACATGATATTTGCCTAACAGACAAAAGGTGTATTACAATAATCAATGTTACCGGAAAAAAATCTTTTTTTTCAAATGTATTAGGAAAATAGAGAAGGAAAAATACACTGTGTTTATGACCATTGATTTTAATCTGATATGCAAAAAACATCCATATAGTTTGATTTTCATATTAAATAAAGATAATGTCCTTTTGTTCTTGTTTAGTATGTTTCGAAATAATAAAGAATAATATATCATTATAACTTGCCATGTTACCATAAGTGGACAGGTAACAGTATATACAAAAACAAAAGGAATCAATTAGCATACTTGTAACAAGAAATATTATATGATACAGCCATTTGAGAAATAATATAATCGGAATTATCAGAGCACACTTAAAAAAGTATTAAATGGTATATGTGTTACCGCTAAAATGCATAAATCAATTAATCAGTAGATTACCTAACTAAGCTGCACATTAATTAGGATGATAAGTTATAGTTCGGAAAATTGTTTCATTTTACAATTACCTTAATGCACACTTAAATTAAATGTTATCTAATTATTTTTTTGCTATCTAGAGAATCAAGTTAATATAATCGAACAATCAACACATTAGTTGGTAGAATTAATCATAAATGAATTGGAAAAACTTCAATAAAAAGATCAAAAGGTTTAAAATATTATTACAATTAAAGAAATGGAAATAATGTTATTTATTTATTTTTAATATCTAAAGAATCACTTCAATACAGTCAAGCAAACAACAAATAAGTTGATAGAATCCCTTATTCAATCAATTGAAAAACTAAAATACAAAGAATCAAACTGTTTAACATATCATTACAATTAAGGAGGTGAATTTACGAAACATATGATAAAATTATATTTGCTCATTAGTGCAATCTAAAGATTGGTGACACTTTGAATTGCATACCAATTGGTTTTTGATCCAAATTTTGTGGTACATATAAATTTCCAGTCAATTTTTTTGAAACCCTGCCTCATACCAAGGGTTTGTTTTATTGCTGTTTGGTGCAACGATATTTCTACAGCAAGGACATTTTCTTTCGTTAAAAATAAAATAAAAGCAGCCTATGACGACCAGACGCTGGAGAAACCAAATTGAAAGTGGAGGGAGGGATTTTTTATTTTCTCATATACGAAGATTGCAAAGAGAACAACGTGTATTATAATCAACATAACCAGCGGGAGTTGTCTCCCCAAAACTTTCTCGCATAATATTGTATACCCCTCCCACCCAACCTGCATAAAATTGTGAACCTTGATTAAGGGCAAAAATGTCCTGCAAGACATTAGCAATCAATAGTTATTAAATATAGATCTTTGGCGTTAATCTAAATTTTTACTGAATACATAGTGAGATTATCTATTTTGAGAGCATTTTTGTCGACCGAATGTAAGAAGATTTAACACGGAACTACTTTTGTAGGCACAAGATAATATACCAAATTTCATTAAATTAACTCATTCTGATTATGAGATACTGCCTTTTCATGCATTCAGGTAGACAGATGGCCAACCCTTTGACAGATATCGCTAAAAATTTCATAAGAATATATACTTTAGCTTATAATTCTGTATATGAAATTTTATCTGTTTAGCGTTTTATCTTTTGTTATCTAGATCACTTATAATAAAAAAGCCAGATAATTCGATTTCCTGTGAATAGACTTTTTAAAAATTTGACAGAAATCTATGAATTTGATCATAATTCCATGTACCAAATTTCTACCGTTTTGTTCAAAGCGTTTTTGAGATACTTTCAAAGACAGATATAATGTCAAAAATGTGTTTTCCGAATTCAGGAAGATCTGAAACATGGAGATTCCTCAAAATCTCGAGTTCAAATTTTTTAACGATTACTATATTTTCGCTAAATAGTAGTAAGTAAAAATAGACTTCTAGAGTTTGAGGAATTTCTCATTCTTTTGGATCTCCCTGTGTCCGAAAAACACATTATTATTTTCTCGAACATGGAAAGGAGAAGAGAAAATATTGGAATCATCAAAAATTCAAATTCGATATTTTGAGAAATCTCCATGTTTCAAATCTCCTTGTGCTCAGAAAACAAATTTTTGGATTTATGTCCTTCTGTGAACAGTGAACACAATTACGCAAAACCATTTTGATCCGAAAGGTTAAATTTGTCATATCAGCTTTACACCAAATCTATTTTCTATCACATTTTTAATGGAATTTGTTTGGAGAAAGTCTACTTGTCTGGCTAGCACTATAATGACAAAACTAAGACAGCTGGATGGATAATATTTGATACACAGATTTAACATCTAAAATATAGATATGTACCGAATTTAAGATCCGTGGTGTCAAGGGGTGAGCCATTTGTCGATCCGTTCTTTCATAAGAATGTAAATATGATAAATCAGTCTAGTTGGAGTGGTATTCCTAAAATTTTCTAGCACACTTTCCACTGCTCGCACACCTTTTACATCCTTTCTTTCTTACAAACTTGTAGACCTTGAGAATGGTGGTAAATACCCTATTTGGCATTGGTGGACAATAATTATAAAATATTGATTTTTGGAGTGAATTTAGTATTTTTACTAAATTTATAGTGAATATATGTATTTTGATCGTCTTTTTGACCAACGATTAAGATCAAATTTTGACACACAACTACAGTTGTAGTCACAAAATAACATACCGAATATCACTGATTTAAATCTTCTGAGTTATTGCTTTTACAAGGATGTGAAAATACAGACTGACAGACAATCAATCGTTTGACGGACTTGATTCAAAATTTGATAAGTACCTATAGTTAAGGTACTATATCGGTGTACCAAATTTCATTTTTCTAATTTCTTACATTTTATAATTATTGCGTTGACAAATACTCGAACAACCGGATAGACAGGCTTCCTCTAAATGAATTTCATTTAAAATGTGTCAGAAATCTGCAAATTGGATGTAAAGTCAATATGCTAAATTTCATATGACTAGTTTAAATCATTTTTGAGCTATAGGTTTCACAACCAGACAGACATAATTCCAATACTGTGTTTCTTGGAAACATTAAGATTAACATTAAGATTTTTCAATAATTCGAATTCGAATTTTTTGACGATTACAAGACTTTTTCTATATTTCGTATACGGGAAAATAAAAGCATAGGGACTTAAATATGTGAAAAATTAGTATATGATTTCTTGAATTCAATTGCAATTCTCTATCAAATTTTGATTCCTATTGGTCGAAAAAAATCCAAAATACAGATTCGGGTCTTTTGTTATTGTCCTAAACTTAGCCCAGCGATTAACTATCATAAAAGTTGCCAATGATCGCAGGCTATCATATAACTATTTCGGGGGGGAGGACCACTTCTTCTTGTTAGAATTATACCACTCTGTTGCTTTGTTCGTTTGTGAATATGATAATTGAAAAGTGCTTTGAGTTAAATAGACGAAATTTTTTATGGGGTTTTTGTATCAAATTTGTGGATTTCTATCAAAGTCTAAACAAAATATCTTTATAATAAATTTAACTGGATTGGTGTTCAAATGCAAATAAGCACTATACCTATGAAAAACAAAGAACCAGACGGATAAAATTTATTGTCCTGTTTTGGCATCTAATGTTTAGATGTAAATAAAATTCGGAAGAAACTCTGTCTAAGTGTTGATTATCTGTCGGTCTGTACACTTGTATGTGTAGAAACGCGATAATTCAAAAAATTCAACGACTTTGTTTACTGAGATTTGGTATATGATCCTGTTGTTAAAGTTGCAGTTCTGTGTTAAACTTTGGTTTTAATCAGGTTATCGAAAGGCATTTAAAATACACACAGGTTTAATTTAAAATACGAAGCACAAACCAATCATTGGCAACAATAAAAATAAAAATCTGAGCACTCCATAACTTCACCTAAGGTAACCAATTTTAATATGGGAAAAATGGGTGACAACAACTCTATTAAAGAGTTTACTAGTAAATTCTCCCCCGCATGTTTTCTAAAAAGGGTGTAATAATAAAAATAATTATAAATTGAGAAACATTGAAAATATATATAGGATTGCGTATATTGAAAAAATATATAATACATATTTACTATGATACGAAGAACAAAACATTCCTGGTGAGACTCTAAAAATAAAAATCTGAGCACTTTACAACCTTGCTTAATTTTATTAATTTTATTATGGGAAAGAGGGGTGAGAACAACTTCATTAGAGAGTATGCTAGAAAGCTCCCAGTATATGTTTCTTAGAGAGGTTGTAATAATAATAATAATAATGGTGATAATAATAATAATAATGATGATAATACTAATACTAATAATGATAATAATAATAATTCAATTACACTGGTTTCACACTTTATCTAATGGCTAGTTCCCTAAATATGTACCTTCATTAGGTTTTGAATAATATAGATACAAAGTTCTGAAGTAGTATTATAAAGTGTTAAATTCAAGTTTTTTTAAAAATATATGTGACAGACATTCAATTGATTCTTCCTTCTATATTAATAGGATTTCTATTTCTGAAGACAGCAGATTTATACTGATAAGTCAAGTGATTTGGCTGTTTAAATCTATCAAAATATCGTCGTGTAGAAATAAACAAGATGATGATTGCGTATGAATAATTTATATTTTAGAAAATTACGTTAAAGAAATACTAGCATATGGCGGGAAAATTTAGCGAATGATGATAAATATCAACTGACGTATGATAACTGAGGCACTGTCTGCCATTCAATTAGTTTAAAAACACTAAGGAATTCTGTGGGGGCAAAGAATTGTTTGACGTTGTCTGTTACTTTCTTTCTTTGAAACTGGATTTGATTATTTCTTGTTCGTGAAGCTATCTCGCAATAAATCTAATACTTTAAGCGTAAAAAGAAAGAGATAGTGCTTTTTATAATGTAAATGAGAAGGAATAGAACAATACAAATAATTTTTTTTGAAAATAATTTGTGAAAAATTCTTTTGTCTTACCTGACAACATAACAGTTTGACTATTTATGTTTTAACTTTCTTTGATTTGGAGTCAATTCCAAAACACTCTTTTTAACCTTTACAAACATTGTTGGAAATTCGAAACTGCTCTTTAAACTTTTTAATAATTGATAGTTTATATACAGAATTAAACACGGGAACGAGGTCATATTGGCGTTTTCAAATGACTCGTCGAATGTTTACAATGGTTTAATTATAGATAAGAAATTTGATTGATTTTAATTGCGTTTTTTAAAAATAATTACTGTCAATCATCAAAGTTTTCCTGTGAAATTTATTTTGCATTTTAGATCAAATTAAATAAAAAACTAAGTAATTAATTTAAATAAACGAATCGAGGTTTCTAATTATTTGGCTTCCAAAGCTAATTTTTAGCGGTAAATAACAGTATAATTTTTGTTTGACTGATTATTAAGTTGAAGTCTTTCTTATTAAAGAGCAATTATGATCTCTATCAGTTCATGTAAAAAAAATTTCTCTTTGTCCAGTTATAAAATAATAATAATTTGAACCTCTTGTCTAGGCCATCGTAGTATTAAAAAAATCTGTTTTATTTCGTCTTTTTTTGTGTCATTTTAAAAACTCATTTTAAAACATTGCTCTTGATAATGGCAACGATTCCGATAAAAAATGTTTTTAATGTTATTATAATTCACTTGTATACAAACGCAGCTGCTAATATAATGAAGTCGAGTGCTAAAAATATGTTTAAAAATATGCTGAAAAATTTTAAACTTCAAAAAGATATGCATGAAAATGAATTTCGAATTATTGAAGAAAGTAAATTTTTATGTGAAGTACTTATAATTTTGCTCAAATAATATATTACAAAGTTAATAATGTAAAAAAATACTCTGAGTATTCTAACTAACCTCCTTTGACGAGAATTTTTTTCACGAGGGTTAAGGATCACTAAAAAATCGAATCAAATATTTTATGTAACTCGATCTTAAAAGTTTCCTCAACAAATATTTTAAGACTTGAAAATTTGATAGTCATATAATTTTTACTATTTTAGAATATTATACTGTTCTGTACATCATACTGCACACTTTTTTAAAATTTTCTGTCACTTCTTCGTAAATTTGTACTTTTATTTGAAACTAATACAAAAACATTTTTGCTGTAACTAAAGCTTTTTCTTTAAAGATGAGTGCAAAAGATGGAATAGCTAAGAATTGAAGTCTTATGTGTGCCACAGGATATTTTTTTATAATTTATGCAATGTGTAAGAGGATTATTCAATAAGAATTTTTCTGCTTCTACATAAAATTCAGTTTATTAGAATACGTAACAAATTATTAAATATAGCTCATAGGACCGTCAGTCAGCATAAAAATTTAAGATTCGCAATTCATCGAATGGTTATTGACTCAAGCTACACAAAATATAATGTCTATTACTTTACGATTTAGAAATGAGCTGTAGGATTCTGCAGTTATTATCTTGTATGTATTGTTCTTTGTTTGCCTTATTAGGGTGTCTCAAAAGCTTCTTCCTCATCGTGCTATGAATGGCCTCCTCTGACTCTGCTTGTGCAAACATGCAGGCTTATCTATTAGTTATCTATGGCATCCGTTTTAGTCCTACCAGAGCACTTTTACAATATATTTCGTTTGTGCCACAGTCTCTTTTAAGACTTTAACGTGGGTAGCGGAAGGCGACATTTACGGCATTAAAGAAGCTTGTCATTGGAAACGAAACTTGGATTTTATATGAAAATGTGCATATAAAACGTGCTTGGTGTAAGAACAATAGGCCTTCAACTGTTGCAAAGCCGGGACTACACCACAAAAAAATTCTTTTGCCCATCTGGTGGGATCAGAAAGGCGTAATTTTCTACGAGCCCCTTCCTCAAGGTGAAACAATAAATTCTACGAAATAATTTATCAACTGAATCAATTGAAAGTTGCCATAACAAAAAAAAAAACCGTTCAGAATTAATGAACTGACGATGTATTGATTTTCATCATTTGGACAACGTGAAAACACATATTGTATTAATTGTAAGAGAGAAACTCTTACAGTTTGATTGGGATGTTTTACCGCATTCTGTATACTCTCCAGATCTCACTCCATCTGGTTACTTCTTTTTGTCCTTAAAAAATTCTTTTCGCGATAAGAGCTTTAAATCCTTCACCGAAATAAAAGCCCACCTCGAGGATTATTTTTTGTCCAAAACACAACAATTTTGGAAAGAAGGCATCCTGAAAGATGGAAGCTTCCTGAAAGATGGAAAAAGGTAATAGAGCAAAAGGGTTTTTAAAAAGCAAAATAAATAATATCTTAAACAGTAAATATTGTGTATTCATTTCATATTGGAAATAGGAAAGAAACTTATGAGGCACCCTAATATTTTAAAAATCAGAAAAACAATTTTTTTGTATTAATTTAAAAAAATATTATGTTCCCTATCTGATTTATTTGATACAAATATGTACTAAAAATTACACCTTTCTTGATTGAGTTTGCAGCCAGATTTGATTTGAATTATTAATTTGAACTTTTGTTAGCATGATGGCAACACGTTGACATTTTTTTTTATGCAAGCATAATGGTCTCATGCAGATGAAAGTTTAATTTTGTATGGAATATATTGTTGGAAAATATTATTAAAATATTTTTTTAATCGATTAAAAGTAAAAAAAAATGCATGACAAAATAACAGGCATGTTTGAAGAGGAAGAGGTCATTTCTTTGTATGTAAAAATGATGTAAAAATTATTTTCATGTTGTAATAATTTCGAAAGTAATTATTAAAAACGACAGAAATTTAAATCTTTAATTAATTAAAATTTGAAAAATTCATTCCGAGATTCACACTTTAACACATCCCTACACACCAGTAATAAACAATAAATGCCATTTTATGTGATCATTAAAAGGCATTTACTGTATATAAATTGGTATCGAATAACAAACATATATTGCACAATACAATGCAATGTTTAAGAATATTTGCAATATTGGGTAATATTATTGAATATTGAATAATGTAATGCAGTATCGCACAATATTGTACAACATTCTGTGCTGCTTTGAATTGAGATTTAATAATATTGATAACATTAACCGATTCATAATAATTACCAAATTGATATAACCAACAGCTATATTTTTGTAATATCGAAAAAAAAAAGAAAAAAATTCCTACTACTAGCATATTGAAATTCTTTTTGTAAAATAATAATTAATATTACTGTATAATCATTGCCATTAATCTTTAACAGTTCATAAGTTTATTTTTTGCGCTTGTATCGTTATTTTTTTTTTAATTTTTGAATGATGCTGTATGTTGGATTTCAAAATATCAAGTACTTAGTTCATTCTGGTGTCCGTTGGTAGGTTTTTTTTTATATATTCGTCCTCATCGGAATCAACACTTATTATTTGATCTTGTTTTCCAAAAGCTCACGATTTTTCAAAATTTTACGAAGAAGACACAGTCACTGTGAAATTCTCAATTGCACCGCAGAGTTACATTGACTAATTTTAGTTGAACTTCAACATCTATTAAGAACTCCAGCATTGTCTTTAAATTTAAAATCAATCCTGTTTTTAAATCCCCTTTTTTATTGTAATTCCGTCACAGGCGACAATGGTTTATTGCTATTTAACAGATTTCAAGACAGATTTGGCAGGTTAGCTGATCATTTAAGTCAATCTATTATGCTCTAGTTCAGAAAAAAGAATCTGAACCTCATCGAATTGAAAAGATACATCCCAGATGTTCCCTTATAAAGGAGTAGCAAAAAATTTCACTAATGACACTGATTGAAAATGTAGGGATTATTTAATTAAAAACTAATAATATTAATGTGATGTAGTGATAATACTAAAAAATATATCTGTGTGCTCTGAAGACGAGGGGTCAGAGTATTTTCATTCTATAAAGCGAAGGATAACATTAACTCCAATCACATTAAAATGTAACCACTCTATTTATAGAACTAAGACAATAATTTGAGATAATCTGATTTAAATTCTTTAATTTGGAGTCTTTTAATACAATTTCGAAATTAGTAAAATAATTTGCAGTTCTGACCTAAATATTATTTTTTACAGGTTCCAAAGCCAGGAATAAAAAAAAAATTTCTGACTAAATTTCAAAAATTTTCACAACATTCCATTATAAACAAATGTTGAGAAAAATTACATAGGTGCTTGCTATTAGATGAATATCTGAGCCAAAATGCATTAATTCCTGATACCGCATATTACATTTATGATGTTAATATTACGTTGCAACTATAAAGAAATCTTTAGTTATTTGTATTATAGCAGTTGCTTCCTGAAAGTATATTGAAACTACTCACCAATATAATGATCCCCCTTCTCAAACCTTTTGATAGACAGTTGATAGCGGTGATTTTTAGAATATCAGTCTAAAAGCGTTTAACTTTTTGGAGGCACTCATTTTTGTAAATTCAAAGCTATAGGAAAATAAATAAACAAATTTAATTTGCGTCAATGCGATTGTGAACAATAGAGTTTATACCTGCTTCAGATCAAGGAACAATTTATTTTATTCAATGAGGTTATTAAATAGTAATACATTCTTTATTTCAAAATTACTTTATTTTTCTCTTTAAATTCATATAAATATGGATAGTTTTAAAAAGTAAAATAATTTATCTATACATTCTTATGTTGATTATGTATAATTTACTACTTTTAAGAACCATTGGAAAATGGAAAGAATATCTGCTCAATTATATACAACTAAATAAGGCACTGAAAAACAATAAAAGCATTTTGTTTTTGTATACATACATTAATATATGAAATTTTCAGCTTTTTAATCCTCAAGGAAGGAACATAAATTTTTCCTGTTTTCAACGGCATATTACGTGCATAATTTTTCTCTAAATGGTTGAATAAGAATTGAAGATTTGAGATATGGCAGCTAATATCTATTATTTAAAAAAGAAATTAAGTTGAAATATTCAGTGTGTAATAAAAATAAGTGCCTCAACTAAGCATCAAAAAGAATTTTCGACCCGAAGTTCTTTGGGGCAAACTACATCTAATAAGCTACATCTAAACTGCATCTAATAGTTTTGTAGTATACCAAGGGGTTAGACCCCCAACATTCTTGCTCGTTTAGCTTACCAACCCTCAAAAAATTACATTGCGATTCTTTTGGAATAACTAGTTCATGCCAACTCGCTTTACTTAATTACTATGTAATTATGAATTTGAATTAGTAATAAGAAATTATAAATGCAATAATTGCTGCAAGTAAATTTAAATGATTACAAATTACCTGAACAGCTAACATCAATTTTTGACCAATTTCTGAAAACTGAATCTCCAATTTCTAAAAACTGAAACTCCAATTTCTAAAACTAATAGTTATTGATAGAAGAGATTTGTATAAAAGATGTATAAACATTAAAAAAGCAAAAAAAAAAAAAAGGTAATTCTAAGGTGCTTACAAATTAAAATTATTTACATTAATCTGAAATCAATAATTTAAATCTTCTCTTTCGTATAGAGAAACGATCAATGCACACAATTGATCATTTCTCTATTTGGAGTGGCAACAAACACTGAATCCAAAGATTAAACGAGCTAAAGCTCACGTTAGTTGAAACACTACCTTGGAAGCAAAAACTAGAGTTTCATTACATTATGTGCCTGCGATAAGTTTTTGATTTGAGTGAATCACTGGCTAGTAATATTACCGGTGAATTCAGCGACGAAATACTTATAGCACTGAAGCATTTCGAAATTAATTATCACTCTTTAAATACCGATTGTGTGACATATCAGAAATTTCTCTATTTCTGTCGATAGATTTATAGCTCCGAATGTTAATTTCGAAATTAATAATATGTGGTTGCCTCTCGGAATTGAGAAGCCTACACGTGAATGTAGAAACGTCCATTAAAACAGCAAATTAAACATAACGGATGTCCTCATGTAGTAATGAATCTTATCTTTAAAGAACACCTGTACAGCTGTTTCCCAGTAATAATTATGAACAAATTTTAATTCTGCACCTTCCGAAGTTTGCCGTTGTCAAGTAGTTTATAGCTTAAAGGACTGGAATTGTTTCGATTTTTACCGATATAATAATTGTCCGATGGACAGTGAATGATGTCAGAAAAGTCAATAATCTATACTTATAAATAAAGCTCAATGTGTGTGTGTGTGTTGGCACTCTACAGGCCAGGTCATTTGACCTACAACTACCAAATTTGGTACATGTATACCTTAGAGGTCGGGAATGTGCACCTGGGGTCCCATTTTTTGAATTTTGAATTTTAATTTTAATTATTAATTAAAAACTAACTTTCCCGCCAAAAAAAAACTTTCATTTTCCCCACCGCCAAATGAGTAAGGCATCAGTTTTTTTCCCAACAGTAAGGAGGCTAGGCTTAAGATTTTTCGGCCAATTATTTCAAACGATTCTGTTTATTTTCTTAATGTTTGATGCATTTAAAATTAAACATTGTTAATGAATCGATCTTTCAGATTCATTCTGAAGTACTTTTGAATTAAAATAAACAGAATAAAGGAAATTAAAAATTTCTAATCTGCATAGCGTTACCCCAACTGGCGTAGAAAAATTCAAGCATTTGCATTACCGCAACTGGCGTTGGAAATTCACGCATGCGCATTGTGTTCTGATTGTTGATAATATTATCAACGGATGATTCTTGATTTAAATTATTTTTAGGTTAATTGCATGCTTTTGTAATTAAATTGTATTTATATTAGTTATATATTTTTTGTATATGCTTATAGTTTTAAGTAAATCGTTTTTTAAGTAGTTTTTTTAAACCTGTTTTCGACCGATTATTTTAAACGATTCATTTTATTTTCTTAGTGTTTGATGCATTTAAAATTAAACATTTTTAATTAATCGATCTGTTCATGATGAATCTGAGAAAATTCTTGAGATATTACATAAATTAAGAAAGATATTCTTTAGTGCCCATAAAGTTTAAACGCTCAGTGACTCTGTTATCAGTAATCATATTATAAAAAAATGCTTTGTTTCAGTAAAAAATATTTTTATTTTAATGCAGATTAATTCTTTCCATTTTAATTTAAAGCATAAATTCTACGGGAGCTAACAGAAAATTAGAGAGATACATATTACGTTATGACTGAAGGCCTTTATAATATTATGAGTGACTATCAAAATTTGAAGTTTTAAAATATTTTGATGAAGAATCTATTAAAGTAGGAATTGCGTAAAATATTTAATTATTAAAATTTAAACAAACATTAAGATTGGCGAACCAGCTGGTCGCCAAAAGCGGCTAGTTTTACAATAAATTTGCCTTATTTCCAAGATTTGATGAAAATATAGGCTGCTTTCAATTTGATTAGTAGGTTTTATGTATTGTTTGATTCTTATTATTTCATCAACAAAGTATTTATACCCATTAAATTATGGTATATATCAAAGATAGGTTAATTTATTAATTATATATAAACTCGATTCCTCGTGTATATGAACATTCTTAATAAAATCAAGCCCCATGATATCTTAGTTCTATTCAAAAACATAATTTTCCGAATATTCTAGCTGTGCTACAATTTCAGTTTTTATTGAACACCCTGAATACTAATTTCAATAGTAATTCATTATTTTATACGTATTATATTATGTTGTATTCAACAGGATCACATCGTTTCATACATAAAATAGGTTATTTATGAAATAAAATAATTACTAATTAGCGAAAGGAGATATAATACACAACAGATGACTAATAATGCAAGAAATATAAATAAAGAACACTCGGTGCTGCAGTTTTGAAAAGATTTACTTTATTTTCCTCATAGTTGTAAGTTTTCCTGATAGTTATATGTTTTCCAATTAGATATAACGGAAATTTAGAATTTAAAAATATTTTTTCTGTCTAGAAATTAAAAATTTAAACTTTTACAGTTTTCCTTCAAAGTTACTTACTTTCTAAAATGTTTCTTTCATTCAATTTACGAAGGTTTTTTTTTGTTCTTTTTTTCTTTAATGATTCCTCATAAAAACTTAGTAGAGAATTAGTTAATAGATAAAAAATTATTCAAAAACTTGTGCAGTTTTTTTTAATATTCATTTTTTTACTTTCATTATTTTTAAAATTTTTTTAAGTATCAGTTATAAAAATTGATTTCTAATTCTGTTAATTTAATATTTATGATTTTCCAAAAAAATCTTCTGTTTTAAATAATATATGTTTGGCTTTGAGCATTTTATAGATGACGTAGCAGGAAAGTTTTGTAGTAATTTATAGAAGACATATCCAAAAAAATAGATATATATATAGAGATAGAGAGATAGAAATAGATCGATCGATAGATAGATAGATAGACAGAGAGAGAGAAACAGGCTTAACAATTCAAAAACAGACGCATTATAATTAAACTGGTTTGTTACAAAGTAACAAACCAGTTTTTTCAAAAATAAACAAATATATATAGTTAAAAAGTGAAAATTTAATAACGTATTAGAAAAATTATGTATTATATTTTAATTATGTATTATATTTTTGACGTTTTTATAATCTATACATTTAGGAAGTGATTCTTAATTCTTTGCATCGAATTTTTATCAATAGCCAGAAATATTCTAAATGATTTAAATAAAATATAAATTAAAAGGACCAACTGGAACAAGCAAAGCATCTAGATAAACAAATTAAATAAGAATGAGTTTAAAAAATTCTATACAAACTTTTTAATTCCTATATTTTATTTGCAGCAAAACTAAAGCTTGTAAAACTATAATAAATATTGGCCTATTGAAACTAAAATTTTTAAGTAAATCTAAATAGAGTCATCATCTTCGGTTTTACTAATTAATTTGATAACCAAATTCTAAATTGTTTTATTTGGAAAATCCAATTTAAGCACTCCACATCTTTTGTCATTAATAATAAAATAATGTACTATTTTAACTCGTATCATTTATAAATCTATTAGAAATAAAGAAAGCAATAAATCATGCAAAAATATTGAAAAGGCTTATTTTCTTTAAAAAATGTTTAAAACTTAATGGAAAAAAAAATATTGAAAATATTAAAATTAAAATTAAAAAATGAATAAACAGTAAGAAAAGTGTTTTGCTTTACTATAACACAAAAGATTTGATGGCTTACAAGTAAAATATAAAGAAAGCAGGCGAAGTGGGGCTTATAAGTAAACTATAAAGAAAACAGTCGAAGAGGCATAGCCTTTGCCCAAATGAATACATATCTCTCAAAATATTTGTCCTATCCTTTCGAAATTTTCAAAGAAATTTAGTGAAATTTACAGAAATAAATTTAAATTCAAAATTCAGAAATTGACATTTTATTTAGTTAAGTCATCTTAAATGATTAATTCCTATAAATATTTTTGCAATAGGTTAACTTGCATTACCTGAAAGCATTTTGAAAATCCTATTTATCAAGAATAATAATAGCAGATTCTTTAGTACTAAAGTTTTATTTTCGCAACATAGCTTTCGTTTGTTAATTCAGTCGTTCATTTGTTTAAATAGCTAAAAGGCCACATTAAAAGCTTCTGGACTTTGAGAATCTGTTTATGATTTTATAGTTTTCTTGAATTGATTGTAACACTAAGTTTGAAAGATGATGAGTACAGTATTTTGCATGTTACTGATTCTATCGAATGCATTTTTTATATGTTGCAGAGAAAATGAAATGTGTGAAAATACGCCATCTGTTGGTAGTTTCGCAAGTTACGCAGGTAATTTTTCCCCCTCATAAATGTAATTGGAAGAACTATTGTTTCGACTAATTCAGATGTTTTTGTAATAACATTTTTCATCCGATATTGGCAATTTTCCGATTATACTTGAAATTCAAGAGCGTTTTGTAACAAAATGGTTTCACATAAAAATATATTAAGTCAAAAAGATTTTTTTTTTTTTTTTTTTTTTTTGCTATTACAACACTAGTTTACAGAAACAGTTATGTTTATCAATATAATTTAGGAAATTTCATTAAAATTTTTATGTAATTGTTTTGGAATTTTCTTCTTTTTATTCACTAACAATATGCATTAATGTATCATCCATTTATTATAAATTTTTTTTAACCCTGAAATTAAGGCCCAATTTTTCTGTGGATTTCTATTGATATAATATCTGTGAAACGAAAGTAGATAAATATATCACCATAATTTAGAAAATTTCTCCAAAATTTGCTATTAAACTATTTTGAACTAACATTGCTTTCATTTATTAAAAATATGTATCAATGCACTATATTGTTTTGTTCATATTTTTAATCTTGGGATCAGGGAATGGTTTTTCTGTGAGTCTTCTTTATTATTATAATATTTGTAAGAAAAATAATTAATTTTTGCTTCAACATATAGACAATTTTACAAAAAATTTTCACGCAATTTTTTAAAACTTATCCTTCTTTAATTTCTTTACAATCTGTATATAATAGACACTAACGTACTTGGCACAGAAATTGTTCCTATTACTTACTCTCGAATGGCAGCAGTCAAATATAGATAAATCGCTGCACGAACGTTTCTCTATTGCTTCACTTGCGTCAGCACTAAAATTTGCACTTCGCTTAGCTAACTCATGTGACTGCAAATTGCTGGGAGGAAGGCTCGCCGTTTCGCTGAAACTTTAATTCTACCAAAGAAAATAAAGCTCAAATTCATCTTTTAAGTTGAGCATGAAAATAGACTAATCTTGTCAGAAGGAAAATCATTTTGAGCCTATGAAAATTAACGTTCATATCTTCCAACATTGTTATCTCAAAAAAGATTTTTTAAAATTATTTATTGAAAATTGAATTAAAAATGTTTTAAAATTTAATATGATATATTTGTAACAATGTTTTATTTAGAATTGTGATAAAACTTAAATTAATTAAACAAAATATCCCATTGCAAGCTTTTGCTAATATTAAAATTAGCTGGACAAGCTGATCGTCAAACGTCTTACTAGTATTTATTGCAGACATCTTTTTATTTATTTTGTAACCTAGGAATAAAGGTATATTTTTCTGAGGAATTTTCTCGCCTCATTATTTTCCAATAAAAGAAAAAGGTTGTTAGTGAAAAAGTTATATGAATCTTTGGCTCAGAAAAGAAACATCAGTGATTTTACTTATAAAGTTCCAATTCTACTTAAACATTGATATTTTAAGGCTCCTGATATATATTCAGCTTAGTTTCTTTATTTCTTATTATCTTTTACACACTTTATTACCTCTTTTTTTAATCTAGAATTTAATATTTTAACAGAACCTAAGATGAATATTTTGCAATTTAGAATCGTTTCTTTTTATTTATATCGTGAATGAGTTCATTTTCTTAAGCATAAAAAAATTATTAACGGAAAAAATCTAGATAACTGTAAACTACAGAGTTTACGGAAGTTCTTTTTTTGTAAGATACACTATTAAACAAACAAAAAAAAAGACATAATAATAAGAAATAAATACTTTAAACATTTTACAGCATTCCTGATTTTTAGAATTCTGATTTTAATGATTGCACCTGTGTAATTAGAGATATAATTTTTGGAAATTCCTAAATGAAATAAATTAGATTTTTTCTTTTAAATAATGTTTAGCTTCTTCTATGCTTCAATAATTCAACCTTTTAATATAAATTTTCCTATTAAGGTAACATTTACATTCATTGGTTTCTCGTTTGAAGAATAACCAAACGCATCTCCTTGCTTCCCCCTTTTATTTAAAAAAAATCAATAGGCACTTGTATTCACAAATACCTAAGCAATTTTTAACAATCACATGCCATTCATTAGCTAGATTTTAAAGTAAAAATTTTTTTTTTATCATTTTTAAATCGAATTTTGAGGTCAGTGAATCCGAAAGCAGTTTTGAGTTTTTTTGGTAATTAATTAAATTTCTTTTAATACATATCTGTAAAAGAGTAAAAAAAAAGTTTCACAATTACTTTTTGTAAAATTATAAATATTTTTTAAAAAAATAATTCAATAAATGCCAGTTTTTTTTACGAATTTAATACTATTTAACAATTATAGTAAGTTTAGTTTAGTTATATTAACGTCCCGTTTTAAAGCAACACTAGGGCTATTTAGGGACGGACCTCGTAATTTTGAACAGCGGTCAGATGACGAGGGCGACACCTGAGCTGGTACACCCCTCTCCACACCACACCACAACAGAGGGAGAACGTTTGGCCAGGACGTTTAACGTGCACCAGACCCACGGATCCTCGGTGGAATCGGGTCTCGAACCTGAAACGCTCTGGTTCCGAAGCCGAGACCTTTCCACCAGACCACCGCGGCCAACAATTATCTTAAAGTTGATGATATATTGCAATATATGTTCAAATTAAAGCGAACGCCAAAGGTTTCAAACAAAATATCGAAGTACTTCTTTTGAATCTACATTTATAATAAAAAGAATACTGTAAAGCAATAATGCTTTGCACAGAGAAAGCATTAATAAAATGTTTAAAAAATATGCATTCTTTTTATACTCTAAATACATGCTTTCGTTAAAATATTAAAGTGTGAAAGGATATTTTCTTGTCACACATACACACGCAAGCACACAAACGCACACACACACACAAACGCACACACACACGCACACACACACAAACATCTATTCTAAGCAATCTTAAGTAAGTGACTTCGTTGGAAGTCGATTTTTTGTAAAAACATGAATTCTTTTTATCTAATATTTTTTATATATGAACAGATTTCTTGAACCGTCTAAGTCCATTTTCGGAAGTTACACTGTTTTTTATATTTACTTATATATATATTTTAATGCTTCTGTATCAAATTCTAATCTCCAGCAGATGTTTCATACGAAAAAAAATACAATTATTATTATATATTGTTCAGATTTGGTATAATAATTTCGCAATATGTTCTACAGTTTCTGAACTGGAGAATTCATAATCCATTCATGTATAAATATTTTATAGTTGTTTTAATGCTTCACAATGCGAAAAAAATTGAAAGTTCCGTATTATTCATCAGTCGAACGCCAATATTTAAAGAGTGGAGAAATACAGCTTATTTTTTAGTTCAGGAATTAGATAAAATATTTCTTAAATTACCTACGAAATCATCTGCAAACCATTCTATAAACCTCTAAACTTAAGAATTTTGTCTTTATACCTCTTTTTAATAACCTTTCCTTCTAAAAAAAAAGTGAAGCTTTTTTATCCCAATTTTTAAACATTTTTGATATTTTTTCTTTTGTCATTTATCTAGATTTTGCTTTCATAAATGTTTTTTTTCCATTTTTTTACATAACAATTAAAAAAAATATAACTATTTTAGAGCGCTTTTCAAAGAATTAATCCCGAATGTAGTTACATACCTTAAAAGCACGAGGCTACGAAAGCAGTATGCTAAGAGCACTGGTTGCTTTTTAATTTTTTTTTCTCTGCCGTTCATTTTTGAATGAAATTTTTATTTTCGAGCTATGTCACAGAATAAATATGGAATGTTAACCCTCGAACTAAGAGTAAACTTCTATCAAAATGTCTTCTATCGTTTAACCACTTCACCAACTCTGTTTATGCTAACTCTTGTTCAAACGTCAAGTCTTCGAAAATAGGAAAACCGAATAAAATTCTCAAGCTCTGCTTGAATTTGAAAAATTATTTATATAAGTATTATTCTAACAGAATATTTTTTTTACAGGATTTCCGGCTTTTGATTCATCAGCAGCAGACATTTCTAAATCTCTGACAGAACTATTTCTGTCCACCTTCACCAACACAGTACAGAATTCCGACATATTAACGGATGCCTTTGAAATCAGTCAAACAACACCCACAAACTTCAGGCGCTTTTTGTACGATTACATCAAAGCATCAGCTACAAACCTTGGCATGGAATCTCCTCATTGCGCAGCCAACACCGCAGCTGCAGCAGTAGAGAACTATTTTGAAACTTTGGTGCCTCCAGTGATAATAAACGTGTTTCGTAATACTGCCGCCAAGTTTCTGCTATCTGAAGGACTTTTAAATCCATCGAATGTTGTTTCATTAGCTGTTACGTATGCTGAAGCATTGAAAGATATCGCCAAGGAAAATGTCAAACAAGATAACCAAGAATCGAAACTGAAAGCGTTGATGGATGGATTTGAGAAATTTTTCACGTCCGTGGATCTCCTTGTTGCGAATAAAGGTCAGAAGATTGCCTCTACATTTGCAAATGAAGTGAAACTAGCTGGATTGGAATTAGGACATTTTTCAAGTCCGTAGATTTTATTACGGACATGAAAAGTAAAATATTGCATGGACTTAAGAAAATAAAATGAAATTGGTGGGATTAAAATTGGGACATTGTTAACGTCCGCAGATTTTGCTGCAGATAAAGGTCGAAAAATTGCATCCATATTTGAAAATGAAGTGAAGCTAGCTGGATTAGAATTGCGCAAGATAGCAATTTCTCTGGTATTAACTGAATTTGATTCAATTTGAAATAATCTCTTTAATATTTTCATAACAATATTTTTGCCTTATTTTTTAACTTCTGTTTAAATAATTGTACCAAAATTTGAAATAAAAATATTTTTGAAAAAAAAAATTCAGCATATTTTTTGATTTCAAATGTAGTGCAACTCGGATAATGCGAAACACATGAAAGTTTTGATTTAATCAAATATTTGATTTTAGAAAAACTCATGAAAATATAAGAATAGAAGGATTAACTAAGATTGTACAGCAAACTTGGTTTATTATTAGCATTTAAGAGTTTTTAATTGATAATATATTTTTATTAAATAAATAGTAAATCATTTTGATAAATAAAATAACAATTTTATCAGATTTGTAAAAATTATTTTTGAAATAACAAATTTTTAATTAAATAAATAATTCAAGTAAACAATATACAGCGATTTGAATATAATAACTAGAAAAAATTCAAGATGATAACATTTTTGCTCCTTATATTTTTTTTTATGTCGTTTAGAAATGTTTCATTCCATAGTTTATTAGCATCAGTGCATTAGAATTCTTTATAGGAAATTTTATAATTATTTGTAAAAAAATTATAATTATAATAATTTGAATGATACATTGTCAAAGAAAATGGTTTCATAACCAGCCAGAAAGATTTCGAGTATCCCTGCCGTCATTTGTGGAGAGAAGGGAAAATAATTTTTATAATCTTTAGACATTTATTAAAAAAAAAAACTGAGAAAAAAAATAGAAGATATAAGGAATAAAATATTCAAACAGAAATATTGCTACTACTGCGGTAAGATGAAGTAATTGCATTTTTTTGTTTAAAATAATATTTGATAATATTGTAAACACAATACAAGTTATTAGGTGTTAAATATTCCAAACAAAAAAAGGACTTTTTTGTATTTTTGGTATGAATATATTCATCGAAAAAGAAAATGAATATATTGTTTGAAAAACCAAGAAAGAGATTATGCCTATTTTTAAATTAAAAAAAATATATCCTTTTGTATTATTAATTATGTAAAGTTTTCTTTTCAGTTTGTTTGTAAGAAATCTTGTCATTACTTATGAGGTCACACTGTGTTTCTTCTAAAATAGGAAACAAGCCCTAACAGGATTTTTCAAGATATTCATAACATAAACCTAGTCTATAATTAACCCCAGCTAGGATTATTAACTAAATGGATCCCATAGTTATGGCGGTTGACTAACTGAAGTGCGAAGACAACATATAAGCATATTTAATAAAGAACGAAAACTGGCGTTGAGTAAAGAAATGAAAATAACTATATATGACGTAAATTAAAAAAAAAACATCGATAGAAACATAAAAGTACGAATCACTGTTGTAAACACCAAACGATTTTGAGTGAATAAAAAAATAGGAATTAAAGAAACAGCTCCAAACGATAATATATTTAGTGGATAATTAAATATAAGGTAATAGAAAAAGAAAAAAAGTAGCATAATCTTTTTAAATATCAGCATAATCTTTTTAAATATCAGCATAATCTTTTTAAATATTAAATATTTCAATGCAAGGAATAGAAATTATTTGGTGTATAATAGATTCCGAATTTGAAATGAAGTTGGTTTTCGCACAATTATGACATGAATAGGTGTTGACTTCATTGTTCTTTTCAAAATAAACTCATTACTTTTTTACAACCAACTTTAAAAGAGCGGAACAAACAAGATAGAAGAATTAAAAGATTATGGCTTTTTCACCAAAATTATATCATCTGAAATTTTATTTAAATCAGTAAGGAAATTATGGCTACTCTTCCGTGTACATTTGAGCCCAATAACTTGCACGCTAAATGATATAGACGAGTGGGAACTGGCATATAATTTTTTCACCAGATAAACAAATAAGTTCCAAATTTTGAATCAAATCTGTTAATGGCTTGTCTGCAGGTATTCGAACGCACTAAGGATGATGGATGAATTTCAGTATATGATATTAATCGCAAAATTGATTATATTTTTCTAATTACTGATTAAAGTTTTTAAAACGGGCACAATATGATTCAGAACTGCCTTTTAGCTAATTGGGTTAGTTACTCACAGCCGAGGCTTGCTCCTGAGAGGCCTATTGTCTCAGTACCATACACTCTTTGTTTAATTCTGTTTCTAGAGTATGATAATGTTTTTAATAAAATAGCTCTAAACCATATTTGAAAGAAATTAAAGCACGCAGAGTGTTTGTGTAGCCTGATTTTGAGCCTTGGTTAGAGTAACCTTCTAGATGTTTTTTCCAAATTGATTTTCATATCATTAATAGCAACTTTTCTGCACAAGCATATTAAAAAAATAAAACAATAAAAAAATCTGAACTAGATCTCAAAAATTATAAAAATAAATAAGTCGAAATTTCTGCCAGCATTATTTTTCTATTTTAAGTCTGCGCTTTTTTTTATTTCATTTGAAATTAGAAAATGCGAAAAGATATCAGGGGGAGGGAAACTCTGCATTGCTGTTTTATAGGTAACCAGCGCGACTAATACTTTTTTTTTCCAAATCAAAGTAGGGCCCTGTTCTGATTGCTTTGATACCTTATTGTATTTGAAAGCGTTCAAGCCATAAAAACAGCCCTAAATTAATTAAATTTAATGTCTACTGTGGTCTATAAAGGTTTTCCATCAATTGAAATGATGAATCAATTATCGATTAGATGTTTAAAGAGCAGTTCTTAATCATTTCGCATCTTTGGGTGACAAGGATAAACACACACACACACACAAAAAAAAACTTTCCAGTTACATGCGAGAATCTCGAGAGAATAGAGCATTCAACTGAATTGTTTTGCTTAACGCTTTTTCTTCAAAAAATAATTTTTCGATGAAAGAAAACATATTAGAAAATCTTCCAATACTGAAACCCAAAGTTTTCAATGAAAGGAAACATATTAAAAAAATCTTCCAATAATTGCTGAAACCCAAATTTTTCGATGAAAGAAACATATTAGAAAATCTTCTAATAATTACCGAAACCCAAATTTTTCGATGAAAGAAACGTATTAAAAAAATCTTCCAATAATTACCGAAACCCAAATGTTTTTCGTGAAAGAAAGTATACTAGAACATTTTCATATAATTAACTGTTTTTATTAAAAAACAACAACAAAGGATGAAAATTTTTAATTAATTATTTGAATCCAAATAATTTCACAAAAAGAAAAACATAATAAAGGAATTTTCAAATAATTTTTGATTCGAAGTCCTTCTATAAGAGGAAACAAAATAAGACCTTTTTTTTGTAATATACTTACCAGAATCAAAACTTTTCCACCAAAGTAAATAAAAAAATTGAAATAATTATTTAAATTAGTTTCAGTTCAATTAAATACAGTAATTGCATGAAATTTAATTTAGAATTGAAAATCTTTTAAAAGAACAACAATTTCTGTTGGTATAGTTGTTGCGTAGAGGGGACAAAACTGATATTATTCTAGCTTTACGATAATTGAAAAGAGATAAATACTAGATTTTATGCATATATTTAAAAAACAGATAATGAGTGAATGAGATATGAAATGTCATGCTTCAAAAACATGAAAGTAAAAATGCAAAGTACATTTCATCAAATTTATCAGCTGCTCTTGAACCGATCGAAAAGCAAATAAAAGATTCTTTATATGGAATTTATTTCTATCGCGGAGGTAAGATAAATCTGAAAGATTTACAGTATATTCCCGATTATCTGGCTTCGTATTATTTTTCTTTTGTCGTAATTAATTGAAGGGAAGACTTACATTGGCAACATTGTCAAAGCATTTGAAGCGGGCGTCTGCGCCGATCTTCGTAAGTGTCGTTTCCTGTCACAATACAAATTGTGACAGGAAAAGAGCTGCATTCCTGTCACATTAATTTTCCTTGTTCATTTTTTCATCAGCGTGTAACGAATTTCACTTGTTGCCACTGTTCCTAATTATATTTGAACACTAATTACAGTATTCGTAAACTGTTTTCCGGGTATGTTTAATGTTTTTTTAAGTGTACCACAGTGATTTCAAAATGGGTGATAACCGAAAAAAAGTTCTAATGACTATGTGGGAGAAATGACGCCCTATACAGCGACTAAAATCTGACGTAATAGTAAAAACAAGCAACTGCTTCTAGGATTCACCGGGACGCGTTCACATTCTACTTGGCTTGAGATAAATGGAGGTTTTAGTACTCATTGAGAAGTAAGAAAATATGCATTGAGTTAGTGTTGGTATAAAAATGTTGTCTTCTGGTATTGGGGGGAAAAGAAATGAACACACAGAAGTCCGACAATCCGACTTTTTTGTTATCCGGCCTAACCTTGTGCCACATTTAGGCTGGATACTTGGGAGTTTACTATATTTAAAAAATGCTAGAACTTTTCTGATTATTAGGATTCATTATACAAAATATCTACTTAATTGTAGCCAGGAGTTTGTTTCTAAGCTTTTAAAGACAGACATATCCAGGGTGACCATAATCAAAAGATTCTGTTTCAAATTAGCTTACAGACGAAGTGAATCAGTTGAAATTCGTGAAATTATGTAGTAGATATTCATAATCAGACTTGAATTTGTTTCAGAGGGGAAAGAATAATGAACATATGCCACCACCAGAGGGGGTTTCATCAAAAAAATGACACGTTTAAGCAAACGTTGACTATTTATACGAATTTTAACACGTTGCCGCACGCATTTAATTTGACGATCGTACTCAAAAACGCATTTTTTTCGATTTCTTATGCCATATGAAACTGAATGTCAGTCGTATGTTTAAAAGGGGAAATTATTCCATTTTGTCGCAGTTTTTCCAGAAAATTCTCGATAGCTGAAACCGTCATTTGTCCATCACGACATTTTTTCCCTTTTTTACAGAAAATGCCGTCATTTGCTACACATAGCAGACATTTGCAAACTAGCCATCATTTTCTACATATAGCAGACATTTGAAAACTAGCCATCATTTGCTACATATCGACAAAAATCGGACAGCTATAGGCATCATTTACGGCAACACGTTAAAAATCTTTAACACATAACTGGAGATTGGAATTTACTCACATTGCCAGAGACATGGAGTCAAAATGACCCCATTGTTATTTTTCTTTTTTGTCTTTTGTAAAGAGCATTAGATTTTATTTTGGAAATCATGTAGTTACCGAAAATAATAAAAATATTAATATTAAAAATTCTAAATGTTATAATAATAAGTGTTGGAAAAATGTTTTAAGAAAAAGCCTCAACAATCTTTTAATGAGCATTTACTTCGTTTAGATTTTACAGAATTGCACTAATGTTAATAACTGTTGGAATTCAACAATCAAAAATGAAGAATACAATATTTTAAAATATTATTTTAAGAATATTTCTTTATTCTTTTTCATTATTCAAATTAAAAGCAGTTTCAGGGATATGAAGCAAATGATTCCATAAATAACAACAAAAACTTTGGAAGAAAATAACTCGGTTATACGCACATATTCATACTTAGACTTCCGTCAACATACTGCTGAAAGAATTATTTGAAGGTACTGAGGAGATTATTGTATTCAAGGACAAAATACCACGTAATAATCAGAATTAATGAACAACGCGGAGTCATTTTGACTTCGGTCTCCAGTTTCGGGTTAACATTTGCACGAATCGGAAACACCTGTACAATTTGTACCATTTTTAACACTTTTACACTAAGCAAAATTATGGATATTACACCCGAGTAGAATTTTAACAATTTTTAAAGCAACAAAATATGTTGCAAAAAATAATGAAACATAGTAAAGTTAGAGCATATCATGTTCCACATGATGTCCATCATTTTCAGATAACGTGTGAAACTGCAAAAGTTCTTTTTTTTTATATACAACTGCCAGAAGTGTGTATCAAGAAATATTCCATACACGATGTGAAATGTTCTTTTTAAAGCCAGACAATTCATGGATTGTCATTATTTACTAGATATTTCAAATGTCTGTACATCGCTGAAGTCTGGAGAAAATACATGGAAAACAATCAGTTATTGCTTGATGTGATATACATTTGCAAGTTTCCTACAAATGTACTTGATCTAACGTGGTCTGGTGGCTATATATTCACGTCATTTTGTTTCTGCTGAAAAAATTCCCTCCACACAATTTTGCGAATTTTCGATAGACGAATTCGAAATATGCCTATTTGTACTTCCAAATGAAAAAAAAAAATGCTCTTTACAAATTCTTAGGAGTATATTCATACTCTTTTTAAAAGATATGTGTTACAAGAATATGTATTATATGTGTGCAAATATAGCCATTGTTTATGTCATTTTATTATTTGTAATTTTTGATTTCATTTAATTATTTTATTCGCATTTTTTATTCTTTGTATAGTTATTCATATAGTAGATATTAATTAATACGAACATAGATGACGCAGTATGCTCTAAACCATTTGTATATTTGGAATGTGAGTGAAGCGCCCTTTATTGTAAATACTTCAACTCGAGAGTTGCTGTGAAATTGGCGCAAGGAAGCACCGTTCGCTCTTTGTTAGCGGCAAAGTCTTCATATATATATATATATATATATATATATATATATATATTATATGTTACCTGTTATATGTGTGATCATCGTCCATGTGTATTGTTATATATGTGTGTGTGCGAAAATAAATCAGAAAAAGACAAGAAAACGTCTTTACTTGGATTAAACATACACAACCAGCTATAGTTCGTCAACGGATTCTGAGACGACCACATTTCTACGACTTCATATCATTAAGGGGTGAGATGTGGAACAATGAGTGCATTTCCGGTATTCCATTTGACCTTGGATTTTCCCTATTACATACTAGTAAATGTAAACAGCCCCTCCTTTCATGTTTCCTTTCACCAAAGAGGGTTTTACATTCCGTTGCTGAACTATAGAGCCATGTTAGAAACAGACAGACACATTCGCTTTCATTATTTACGTAATTTAGACCAGAATCTGAGAACGATCATCCCTGATCCAGTACCCCCAGTGGTATTACTCTCAACATGGAGGACTTGTGGATGAATAACAACATGTGACCACGACAGATTTATAAGTGCGCAAGCCACCACACACACGGAGAGTCTTCGGCCATCGGAGTTCGAACTCTTAACCCAACGGACGTGAATCCAACGCCCTACCAACCAGGCTACCCCGACCCTCGATAATGAAAATAAACACTTCAGCTGTATAAATTTATAACTGCATGTTCATGAATCCTTCCATCAAATTGTAAAAGGCATTAAAGCCATGACATTTTAATATATTTACTCCTGTTCTCCTAATTGTTTACATGAATCTACCTTGTCTAGATAAATCACGTGACATCATGGTGCCTTACAAAAACGCAAGTGCCCGGTTATTCAGTCATCTAAATGAATGTTTTTTTAATTTTAATTTCACTCTTTTATTCTTTGTGTAGAATATGCAGCCAAATAACAGAATCTTTCTTTCTTAAACTGAATTAAAATCCTGAATTTCCTTCTTTAATTGAATTTTTAAATTGAATCTTATCACTAGTAGATAAACATACCTTCGAACATTCGATGAAACAATAAAAAAAAATCTAAATTTCTGATAACATTCAAAATTATGAATTAAAAAAATGTAATCAGAAGTTAGGACAAAATTCCATGATAGATAAATTAAAAGGACAATATTTTTATTTCGGGATGATGTAATATTCATAATTTCTCTATAATTACTTTCAAATGTGATCTAGTAAAACACTAGTATTTCACTTTGTTTTCAACATTTTAAAATTTTAATTCATATTTTGAAACGATCTCTCCTAAATGCACATTTTTATCCGCCAAATTATAATTGTACTAAATTTGGTAGTTATAGGTTAACTCTTTAAATGGCCATTTTTTTCTACTCATATTATATTAAAATATTTTTAGGCTTGAAATTAGAATAAGAAAAGGGATTCATTCAGCTTATTAGATAATTTAATTTGATTAATTAATTAATTTGGTTAATTAATAATTAAGTAACAAATCAAGACACATCATTTTATCTGCGATAAAGTACTGAGGAATCTAAGTTTCTGACTCACTAAAAAAATTTGTCAGAACTTATGCCAACCTACATAATTTCATACAAAGATTGATAAAAATTGGTGGGAAGCATACTTCCCACGGCCCTAGAAAAGGTTAAATGGTCTTCTGAACAATATAGAAAGTAGATGTAGAGAGACAACGACGCGTATTTTTCTATATTATAAAAAGGGGTAAAAATAACTTATTATTTTATTATTTCTTCTCAAGTTGGTTCAATTAAGCGCAAATATGCCTCTTTTGCTTTATATATCTTTTTTTTTGACAAAAAGAGATATAAAGCTAAAATCTTCTAGTTTAAAGGTTTATCAAATTATTTGCTTAAAATTTTGCACTTAGTTTAAGAAATATATTATCAACTTCCTGATCTTAAAAAAGATGTATTTCTATCCAATCTTCAAATATTGGGGTTTGACTGATGAATAACACAAAAATTTCATTTTTTTCACATTGTGAAGCACTAAAACAACTATAAGATATTTCTAAATAGATTGATTATTTTGTCTATTTCAAGAATAGCATATATTCAAACGTTATTCTACAAAATTTGAACAAAAAAATATGCATTAGAATTTAATTTAAGAGTGTTTTCCGTAAGAAAATTCTATCAATATTTGAGAAAACAGCATTTAAAGACACAAAATAGTATTAAAACGTATTCAAATGCAAATATAAAAATCATTGCAACTTTTCAAAAAGTAGACTTAGAAACAAAATTCTAATGGGTTTTCTTTTTAAAGAAACCTGTTCAGCAATAATAAAAAATGAATTTAAAAAAATTCATGATTTCGCAAAAAATCGACTTTTAAAAGAAGTCACCTTAAAGAAAATTAAACTTGTGATTTTTGTTGTTGTTTCATTTGAACAAAAAAGTGCCTATTTGCTTTAGTTACTAAGCCGATAAAAATGAATGCCACGTGAGTATGGAGCTGATTGTAAGTAATTTAATATTATGGGAATAATTTAATAATGTGTATGGTATATTATGGTACATATGTATATTTAAATATATCGGCATAACATTGATGACACTGAAAATGTAAATCACGTATCCCGAATATAATGCCTGGAAAGTGTCATTTAGAAAAGGAAGTTCAGAAAAGATTTCAAATTGTTTTAATACCATTAATTCTGAAAATTACTATTTATTTCTTTAAAAATTACCGTTTATCACTCCAATTCCAGTTCCTTTAATCCAAGAATAGTGTAATTTTATAGAAAAAATATAATAAGTATCTAATTTTCTTTTATAGGATGTCATTTCGGGGGATCAATGCATTCCGATAGTATCTGAGGAAAGTCATTTTCTCATTTTTAAAGTGCTTTTTAAAAAATATAAGACATGGTATTAGTATCACTTAGCAATTGAAAATAATTCATTTAATTCAGTTACTTTGTTTTTTGAAGAAAATAAAATTTCCATGCATTGTTTAAAAGTTAATGGAAGAAGAAATATTATTCTATATGTAATTTATTTTATGCATGGTTAATTTTATTGCGCAATTATAAAAATAATTGGTAATTATAAAAATAACTAATAATTTTTCGCAACCGAAAACTTTTATGCAGATAATAATATTTCTTTTATATATGTCTGAGAAAAAAAAAAGAAGCCTTTTATTATGAAATGTAACGATTGATTATTTAAATTTGGAATCTTTTATTTATTTCATTATATAAAGAATTTTTTTGTATTACTTTCATTTGATAAGTTTTTTTTGTATTATTTACAGAAATCAAGCAAATGTTTTTACTCGAAATATAATAATAATATCTATGTCTTCATATCAAAAATTCATTTAAATTTCGAGACTAAAAATTTTATTGAATCTGTTGAAAACGAATATTATTATATGGTGAGAAATGTAGATATAACCTAAACGAAATGATATTACAACACTCTCTCTTGGAAGTATTTTAAAATTATTATACTTTAATTCTTTTATTGGAAGAAGAATGAAGAATATATTTGTCATATAAAATAAAAATTACTGAGATAACTGATAATTCTTCATATTTGTAGCTGTTCTGATAAGTCAATAAATAAGAGAGGTTATTTATAATATATTATTGCAATATGTATAAATAAAGTTGCGATATATCGAGAATTTCCAATTAAATACAATCTTCATAACAGCGATATAACTTGGATGATATATCTCGATAATATTCAATCTTCGTTCAGCTCTATTTAGAATTGGCTTAAGTTATTTTAGGTTGGTACCTTCCAAAGAAATTATTCAACACTAGCGCCTTTGGCGACCAACTGATTCTCTGGGATTAATGTTCGCTAAAATTTTCAATTTTAAATTTCATAACACTTAGTCTCTTAATAGTAAAATTTTTTTAAGCTTCGAATTTTGATAGTTATATAACTCGCACTATTGTAAAACTTTTACATCACTCTGTTTCTCAAATTTTGTATCTCTATAAATTTCTGTTAACTCCCGTAAAATTTGATCTCTAAATTAAAGTGAAAGTGGTTAAACCAATTAATACAATTTTTTTTCAAAAATATGAACATTGAAAACTGAATCGTTCGATACTGAAGTCTTATATGCACTAAAAAATATTTTTTATAATTTGTGCATATCTCAAAAGTTTTTCTGATTCATCATCAAATTCATTTTCTAATTTTATTTTCAAAAGGATTTAAGTGACATAAATAATATCATTTTATTTTGTTTCGATCAGTAGATATTTTTCTGAAAAAATTATGAAAAGTATTTTAAAGTTCTAAAGTTTATACACGTCTTTGGTTCTAAGGAATCATATAAAGTGAAATATTCTCGATATTTCAAATTTTAAATTAAAAAGGAAAGCTTTATATATTCTGCTAATAAATCTAAATATAGTTATAAAGTTTTAAATATCACTTAGGACAATCATCAATTAAAAATTTTTTGACTAATCAGCCTTGAGGAAACTCTGTTTGCTTATTGGCGTGTCGTCTTTGAGATAGTCAATGGAGTGGTCTGAAGTCGTGTGATTTTATAAAAAAAATGATACTTAAATTTTTATAACTTAGTCTTAAAACCATAAAACATTTTTTATTTTATTTAAAAGGTTATTGTCTCAAGAATATTTAATTAGATACAGGTACCCGTATAATTGTATAATGTGCCCGTATAAAAATATAAAAATTGTAATTGACAAAACATTTATTGACTTAAACTGCATACAATATTACTTTTACTTCAATTAGACCATTTTTCTTATTAGATATTTATGCTTAATACTAAATGTACTACAAAAGTATTGAGAACTCACAAAAAATCCCTTCTTCTTGCATTTATCTGTTGTAGAAAATACCATGTTTCATGTTAATTGTATTTCTTACGGACACGTGCTGAAAAATACAATTTCATAAGTTTAATTTGCAGTAAGAATATTCAATCTTTTAATTTCACGTTTTGTCAATGTGATGGTAATATGTTGATAAAAACAAATTTTTCCCCATGCACGCATGGCGCACTCGTGCATGTAAAACTTTATTTTTATTTATTGAGGGGAAATAAGCTAAAGGAAAATGTATTTAAAATAATTTCAAAAAAATGATTGAAAACATAAACGTAATTTATATGGTAAAAAAAATTATCATTATTGAAATGATATTCTTTTGAATTTTAAGACGATCTAACAATTCATTTTTGGGATGCAATGTTTTCGTAAGAAGTTAATCATGGAAAAATGTCAGCATTTTGAGTAATATTTAATTAATTAAAAATCTAAAAAAAAGAGAAAATCTTAAAATTTCCATCCTATACATATACATATGTCAAATTTATATATACATATACATATGTAATCCTAACATCCTATACATATACATATGTAAACTATACATATGTCAAATTTGGTAGACCTAGGCCAGGATAGGTCAGGCCTGTAGAACCCCAACTTACCCCACCCTCGACTGACACGTATAGTCATCTTTATCTGTCTATACTTATAATAAAGCTCAATGTGTGTGTGTGTGTGTGTGTGTGTGTGCTGGCGATCTACAGGTCAGACCATTCAACCTACACCTACCAAATTCGGCACGTGTATACCTTGGAGGCCGGGAATGTGCACCTTGAAGTGATTTTTTCAAATTTTTACTTAGAATTTTATTTATTTAAAAATTAAGCGAAATTTTGGCGTGTTTCTGCTATAACTTCCGAAAATATTACCGCACAAAAAAGATTTTTACATCAAGTTCAAGATCAAAAATTCATATTTTAAATGATACCAATGTTTTAGCCTTAGAATTAAATTTCTATTTTTAATGAATTTTTAAATAAATATATTAACTATATTTTTCAACAATTTTTTTCGTACAAAATAAAAATAAAATTTAAGCTGCACGAGCAAGTTTTGCATTCATGGGAAAAAATTAGCTTTTTTCAAAGTGTTGCCATAACATTGAATAAAGCTCCAATTAAAAATAAATTAAATCTTTTTAGAAATGAAATCTGCAAAAATATAATTTTCGGCACGTGTCTGTAGGAAATGAAACAAATATGAAATATTATTTTTTCTAAAATATAAATTAAAGAAAAATTATTTTATGATCTTTTACACTCTCTATATTATTAATCAAATAAATCAGTTTTGTTTTAAGGCAAAAATTGTTTAATATGAACAAGATATCCTTTCAAATCAGGGCCACACAGCTAATTTGTAAACCTTTAGTATCTGCTAAAATGGTCTAAATGGAAAATGATTATATTTTATGTAACTTGATTCAATAAATGCTCTAATAAATAACGAATTTTTGATTTTACATAAAGCTTCTGCTCTGGAAATCACGACTAACAAAATGTTCTTGAAACACTAATATTTTAAATAAAAAGAGTTAATTTCCAATCAACTAAATCAATCACTTGAACTGACTGATTTATGAAAATTTGAAAATCACAATTCAATAAAAAAAGGATAATTTTAGATTTTCCATCGATCGTTTCAAAGAAAATACATCAATCAGCGTGCAGGTTTCTCAAGATTAATTGACCTAAGATTATGAAAATGTTGAGTTTTTCTAATTTTTAACATTCAAAACTTCATAAGTAAGTCTTAGTTGATCGTGGAAAATAGAAACATTCATTCATTTATTTAAAATTTGGCGTGTCCAGAATATTTCACAGAATATGATACCTTACTGCATTAAATTTAGATTTCATAATTTTTGAAATATATTTATAGGCCGGAACAAAATATTATTATTGATTTCATTTCAATCCTTTTGAAAGCAAAACTAAAAACTGAATTTCATGCTGAATCTGAGAATTTTTTTTTGAATTATTCTTTGAGATTAGAAATTATGAAAAATATATAATAAATTATGTAAAAATTTTTGTAGTTCACATAAAACTTAAATACTGAGCGCTTCTGTTTGCAATACTCATATTCAATAATAAATATATAAATAAATAAATAACAATAAAGATGATAAATAAAAAAACGCTTTGTTTTATTAAAAAAATATCTTTATATTAATTGCAATTTCATCATTTCCACTTTAAATTAAAGTTGAAGTTTTACCGGAAATGACAACAAATTAGTAAAATATATATAGTAAATTGAACGAAACGATCTAATCAATAGAATAAGTTTGGTATGACTATCAAAATTTGAAGATTAAAAATGTTTTGTTTGAGAATCTATTAAGAGACCAGTTACTTAAAATAGTTCATTGAAAATTATAGCGAGCGGTAATACTGGCGAACCGGCTGGTCGCCAAAAGCGGCTAGTACTTATAATAAAGCTCAATGTGTGTGTGTGTTGGCGCTCCACAGGCCAGACCATTCAACCAACAGCTGCAGAATTTGGCACGTGTATACCTTGGAGGCCGGGAATGTGCACCTGGAGGTTATTTTTTCAAATTTTTAGTTAGAATTTTATTTATTTAAAAATTAAGCGAAATTTTGGCGTGTTTCTGCTATAACTTCCGAAAATATTACCGCACAAAAAAGATTTTTACATCAAGTTAAAGATCAATAATTTATATTATAAATGATACCAATGTTTTAACCTTAAAAGTAAATATCTATTTTTAATGAATTTTTAAATAAATATTTTAATTATATTTTTCAACATTTTTTTTCGTACAAATTAAAATTAAATTTAAGCTGCACGAGCACGTTTCGCATTCATGGGAAAAAATTAGCTTTTTTCAAAGTGTTGCCATCACATTGATTAAAACTTCAATTAAAAATAAATTAAATCTTTTTGAAAATGAAATCTGCAAAAATATAATTTTCGGCACGTCTCTGTAGGAATTGAAACAAATATGAAATATTATTTTTTCTAAAAAATAAATTCATGAAAAATTATTTTATGATCTTTTACACTCTCTATATTATTAATGAAATAAATCAGTTTTATTTTAAGGCAAGTGTTGTTTAATATAAGCAGGATATCCATTCAAATCAGATCCACACAACTAATTTGTAAACCTTTAGTAAGACACAGATCTGCTAAAATGGTCTAAATGGACAATGATTATATTTTATTTAATTTGATTCAATAAATGCTCTAATGAATAACGAATTTTTGATTTTACATAAAGCTTCTGCTGTGGAAATCAAGAATAACAAAATGTTCTTGAAACACTAATATTTTAAATAAAAAAGAGTTAATTTCCAATCAACTATCACTTAAACTGACCGATTTATGAAAATTTGAATATCACTATTCAATAAAAAAAAGGATAATTTTAGATTTTCCATCGATTCGCTCCAAAGAAAATACGCCAATCAGCGCTCAGGTTTCTCAAGATTAATTGGCCTAAGATTATGAAAATGTTGAGTTTTTCTAAATTTTTAACATTTAAAACTCCATAAGTAAGTCTTAGTTGATCGTGGAAAATAGAAATATTCATTCATTTATTTAAAATTTGCATGTCCAGAATATTTCTCAGAATATGATACCTTACTGCATTAAATTTAGATTTCATAATTTTTGAAATATATTTATAGTCCGGAAGAAAATATTATTATTGATTTCATTTCAATTCTTTTGAAAGAAAAACAAAAAACTGAATTTTATGTTGAATCTGAGAAGTTTTTGTAGAATTATTCTTTGAGATATTACATAAATTATGAAAAATATTTTGTAATTCACATAAGACTTAAATACCGAGCGATTGTGTTTGCAATACTCATATTCAATAATAATAATAATAAATAAATAACAATAAAATGATAAATAAAAAAATGCTTTGTTTTATTAAAAAATATCTTTATAGTAATTGTAATTTCATCATTTTCACTTTAAATTAAAGTTGAAGTTTTACCGGAAATGACAACAAATTAGCAAAATATATATAGTAAATTGAGCGAAACCATCTAAACAGCATAAGTTTGGTATGGCTATCAAAATTTGAAGATTAAAAATGCTTTGTTTGAGAATCCTTTAAGAGACCAGTTACTTAAAATATTTAATTGAAAATTGTAGCGAGCAGTAATGCTGGCGAACCGACTGGTCGCCAAAGTCGGCTAGCAATAAATAAACTATGATGTTATTGAACCAATTAAATTTATATATTTGAAAAACAAAAGCAGCTTGCTTGCTCTCTATCTTTTTGCATGAAATCTCATAAACTGCAGAGCTTTCAATCCGTATACAAAAACTGAAGTTCTCAACAATAAAAACTTCGGAATGAGGCACGATGAATTTTAAGCTCTTGAACTTACAGATGAATTCCCGCATAAAATGTTCGGGTCTGTATAACGAGCATAATATTGCTTTAAATAAATTAAAAAAATGCAACAGCTATAAAAGTCGTTTTGAAACATTTCTGAGTAGGTATTTTATATAAAACACATATAGACCTAAAATACTGATTTAAAAGCTCACAATGGATGTGCAGCGTTATAGCTGGCAATCTGTTTGATAAGTTAAGCTTGTAAATTGGCGAAAAAATTGTCAACATTTGCCCGGTTTTTGAGACTGGTACTCTGTTGAAATTGCATTTCCAAGTATTTTTTGAAAATTGAGAATAAAGAAAGACTGACGTTTATTCATGAAGCGCGGAGCCTTTTTATAAAATAAAAATTCGCAAAATTAGTTCAATGGTTAGACAACGGAAGAGTGTAAAGACATTTACTTCAGATAGAATGAGCAATGAAACAACGGTTTTTGATTAGTAAAAGACTCGCAGCCATTGATGACGCATTTAGAAGCATTGAGTTTTCATATAAAATAAAAAAATTGGAGAAATCAGTCCAATGGTTAGACTGGGGATGCCTTTACTGCAAATGCCTTTTCTTCAGATGGAGTGTGCAGTGAAACTATGAGTTTTGGAAATGGAGTGTAGATGACCACCTGCAGCAAGTCTAGAAATCACGAATTCTCATAAAAATAAAATTTGGCGAAATAAGTGTAGTGACTGTGACCGATTTATTGTTATTTTGGTTTATAAATTATTTTAATTATATAGGAAATAATTTTAGAAGTGTTAATAATAATCGATTGCTTTAAATTCCTGAATTGCACAATTATTATAGAAATGCCTTAGAAATGCAATATATATATATATGTCTTAGAAATACTATTTCGACGACAGATGCCAGGGAAAAAGTAATATGCTAGACCAATTGTTAGAGGAATTTGCAAAATATTATTTTTGCATGTTATTCGTGAAAAATAAAATTCCTTAGTAAATGCGTTAAAATCTATTAGTTAACACGATAGGTTTTATTAATGAGAAGTAAAATATGTTAGTTTATACGTTACGTTAATGTGAAAATACGATAGTCAGAAATTTGAATTCTGCATTATTTATTTGAAAAATATTTCGTTCTTCCATCTATAGAGATTCAATTTTAATTCCTCGTATACGAAATAAAAATAAACTATTGCAATCATCATAATAATTCAAATTCGGTGGCTTCATGAACCTCTTAATTTCATACCTTCTTAAATGAGAAAAACACATTTTTCAATTCAGGGAAATTCAAAAAATGTATTGTGAATACGATAATTCATAAAAATTTGATGATGAAATTGGGCATATCGATTTTGCACTAAATTTGTAGATTTCTACCTAAGTTTGAACAAAATCCTTATACAGGATATCTACCTGTCTGGCTAACCAAGCAAAGTTGAACACGGTAACTACAAAACATCATGACATATATATTGGATGAAATTTAGCAAAAAGATTTAGCACCTAAAGAAGCCACCTTTAGTACCTTTGAGTCAAATCCACCATGTGTTTGAATACACACATGTTATAAGTAACGTGCTATAACTAACTTCGCTATAACTCCGAAACGCAAAAAGACGAATGAAATTTGTTGTACAATTTCAGCATCTATAATGTCGATCAATTTAAAAGGTTAAATCAAAACATTCAAAAGTTAACTGTCTTTTGGTAGGTGCCTTCAAAAGGGCATAATGCGGTAATTCAAAAGCTCAATGATTTCAAAGAATGAAATCTGGAATGTGATTGCGTAACTAAAATTGTAGTGTTGCGACAAATCTTATTTCGAACGGTGGGATAAACGATATCTGAAATGCAAATAGAGTTGCCTTTTGCAATATTTTTTATTACAAAATTCTCATGTGGAATATTATAAAAATAAAAATCGGTGCACTCTTGGAATATACCCTTTTCTATAGATGATAAAAGAATGTTTTAGAAAGAACATTACCGAAAGGTTACAGATGACACTAACTTTCTACTTGAAGTAACATTACTGTTGGCTTAATAACAATAATTTATTAATAAATTAAATTATTTAAACATTTTTTGTTGAAATTGAAATTGGTCAAACTTTAATAAAGGAACTTAATTTAATGTTTACTTTATAAATAAATTCTAAGAGATAGTGTATTAAGTTATTGGTAATCATGTATTAAAAATGTTTTAGAGATATTTATAATTTTAATTAAATTAATTAAATTTATATTAAGTATTCACAAGCACTGAACTCGTATAAGAATTGAAGAATTAATTTATTAGTTAATCATTTACCAATTTATGCTCATATTGACACATAAGTGTACTAGTTTTTACTATTTAATCATACACTATTCATACCATGTAATGGTACTATTCTAACTTATGATACATTTGCAACCTTTCCTTTGTAAGTATTTCGCCCATTTTCACCATACTTAAATTATAAAAGAGAAGTTATATCTAAATATATTACTTTTAATTTTTTT
>JAPMOR010030753.1:338685-349418 GCA_026543865.1 Argiope aurantia | reverse complement strand
GCACAAATCTCTTTATGAAAGGACCATTGAACATAATATAGTAATATTTTTGTCATAGAATAATTGTGCTCTTAATGTTTTATAGTTCAACAGATAACCCAACTAAAGCAGAAATAGCGATTTTGAATTTGATTGTTATCAGACTGATGTCAATAGAGGAAAAAAAAAACTCAATGTGTTCTTCGGCTCAACGATTTCTAATTGGTCAATACTGTTCGATGTCAGTTTTGGGATTGCATAAAGGACAGAGTATTTGGAAACACCAGTTGAAAATACTAACAGACTTTAAAATTAGGATAAATAGATGCTGTACATAATATGACAGCCGAAATATCGGGCAATACTCAAAAATAATAGAAATACCCTTTGTCTTTTTAGAGAACTCACATTCCTTTGCTTAATTTTATTAAAATTATATAAACATTTATACAACATTTCGAAACAATCGAATGCCAAATCATGATGATCTTTACACAATAAGTTTTTGTAATCCTGAAAAGATTATTTTGTGACTAATCTGCATATTTACACATAAATAAAAAGAAAAAAAACATCAGAAATTATTTGAAACTGAATTGCTAAATGCTAAAAATTTATTCTTTTACCTTAAAATTAGCAGTTTATTAAAACAAGTATGCATTATTCGTTGCTTATTACACATTAGCTATTTATAAAAAAATAGGATAAAGCAATTCTCACTGACAAATGAATATACATATCTGACGCAAAAGTGAGTCATAGCAATAAATACTTCAAAATAAATTTTTATAACTTTGCATATTACTGTAAATTGCATGATACGACATGCAAGATGAAAAAAAAAATTACTCAATACACCTCATAGAGAAGTTTACTGGCTTTAGGAAATCATACCCACCAGGTAGTCACATATTTGTCGATAAAAAAGTTTATTTAAATTTAAATTGGATTTAAAATTAAAAACAAATTGATGTTTTAAAGATTTATTTAAAACCTACGGAGCATAAAACAGCATAAAAACATTTTCACATTATTAAATTTTTTTTCGACATTATCAATTTTATATATGGATTTTTTCTCGAATTTTAATAAATTTATAAATATATTTTATAAGACAATTATGAAGAAAAGAAATAAAACAATATTTTATAGTAAAATTATGAAAATTATTAAGAAAATTCTTATTATAATTTAATAAGAAAAATTTCATTTCATTAGTTAGATTTATATTCGTTCTACTTTGTGGCGATTTTAAATATTTTTGTTTGCATACTGAAGCTGGTACATAATTAAAAATAAATTTTAAAATTAATATAAAAAAGATGAAAAAAAATTCTAAAGTATTGTGAAACTAAGATGTTTTGGAATAGATGTTTGAAAATTATTATTTTTTCTTCTTCACATTAGTGATAAAATTGTTGGTGTTCTTGATGTTGAAAACTTTTCACATTATATCAACAAGATGGTATAAAGAGAAATCTTCAATTTTTAATAAAAGACTTTGTGAGCTTGTCGACTTTTTTTCGTTTTGATGAAGCCAAATTCTAATAGTTTTCGAAATTTCTTTTCAATTTCTTCCAAGTCCTCAAGACAGTTGATCAATTCTTCTTGTTTTAATTTTCCCCCATACTTTTCTGGTAGAATTTCTGGAGAAATATGAGCTTGCAGTTTTCCCCAGTCTTCATTTTTTGTATGAAGAAAAAACTAAAAAATAAAAATTCCATTTTTTTGTATACTTTTCATATATTTATATGCAAATATTTATATGTATTGCAAATAATTAATACACTGAAATGAAAATGATTAAAGTACGTACTCTAGTCTGAATCTTTTTGGATACAAATGGTTGTCCAAATTTCCAGATAGGTGAAAAAATTGACGGCGCATTAACTATATGAACTGCTTTGAGCCGGCAAGGTAAAACATTCTGTAATAAATAATTTAGAAAAATTCAAAAATATATTTCATGAACAACTCTATTAAATTCTTCAGATATTATCTACAATAGAATCTGGACACAATTTTAACTAGGTTGAAGGTTGTGCACACTCGATTCACCCACCTACATTTGTTGATGAGGGAGCCAACTCCATTTTGCTCAATTTGTAATAGCTCTGTGTCTGTTTTACACATTCTGGCAGAATTTCTAAGATTTTATTTGCAGCGTCTAACATTTTTTCACCCTGCTTTGTGCGAATAACTTTCCAAAACTCCGCATGTTAACCTTTTTAGTTTAAAAAAAAATATTGGCTTTTATAATAATATATAAACATTAGCCACGCTTTTTAGTACTGTATCATAATTTGCATCTTTGTTGCGCTTTTTCATGACTCATATTTTTACGCTCTTAGACATTTTGATTTTGTAGATATTTCATGTTTTGATTTTATTATAAATTGATACAAATATTTTAATTCCATGAATGTGTCGCAACCTAGCCAAAGATGGCGTTTGTGCCATAAAACACAAGCAAACCAACAAATCAACAATAGAACCTCTACCATATTTTTCATAATTCTAACTCTAGCTTTATAATCATAAAGTTAAAGAATTTTTTTGCCTGTTATTAAAAATCTTTCATCCGAAGTAAGAAATAACCAAATATAATTGTTAGGTTTTATATTGCACAAAAACACAGCCATCTATCTTGCTAGTTTGGTGTTAGATAGATGTAGAGTTTTGGAACTATATCCACAGTCTTCAGAAGGCCTACTCTTTCTCCTTATCATTTGAGACTCTGTATCTTTCCAATTTTTACTATATATATTGATATAGTAAGTAGGAATTGAAAAAATATTCTGCAATAAATAATTTATAAAAAGTCAAAAATATATTTCATAAACGACAATAATAAATTCCTTAGATATTATCAATAATAGATACGTTCTATGATTATGATTATAAACTTTATAATCGTATTAAATTCAAAGGTTTCCTGTTAAAATTTGTTTCTAAAGATGCTTTCTGCATATGTTATCATGTTATAAAATGTTTTTCATCTGAAGCAAAAAATATACATATCTAACTGTTAGTTTTTATGTTACTCAGAAATGCAACCATCTATCTTGCTAATTTTATGATGGATAAATGCAGATTTTGGAATTATATCCACAATCTTGAGAAAAACTATTCCCTCTCCTTACCATTTAAGATTATATCATTTCAATTTCTAGTGAACGTATTGATGTCAACATCAAGGAAGGTAACAATTGTCACTGAAAATTGAAAAATATAAAAATGAGATGTAACAAGCCAGGAATAAATTGAAACCGATCCACAACCTTCAGGAAACCTTCTTCCTCTCCTTAGCATTTAAAAATCTATATCATTCTAGTATCTAATATATACATTGATGTAGAAAGTAGTAATTGTCACTGAAAGTTGAAGAATATAAAAATGAGATGTAACAAGCCAGGAATAAATTGAAACCTGTCCACAACTTTCAGAAAATCTTCTCTCACTCCTTAGCATTTAAAAATTTATATCGTTCTAGTATCTAGCATATACATTGACCTAGCAAGTAGCAATTGTCACTGAAAATGGAAAAATGGCGGTAATAAATTGAAACAAAATGATACCTGGTTTTATGATAGGCTATTTCAAGACAATTCATCAAATGAGTAAAATATTATAGAGAGAAAATGTGGCAATTGTAAAATGTGTCTTTCAGTTTGTTAAAGCACAATTTATGCTGCTTATAATAAAAATTTATTTAAATAAAATATAATGAAAACATATCTATATCTACATAGAGAGATATAGATATATTTTGTTAAACCTCTTTTCTAGAAAAAGACAGACCATGCAATTTATGAGAAGAAAGATGCATCCCATCAGCAACATATTTGGAAAAATATTATTTCCAGAGGAAAATATTTACTTAAAACATGGTAAAAAAGAATAGTTTTGTTGAAATTAAGCTTTTTAATTTTTTTTTATTGTTTTCAGAAAACTTGTAAAGTTGGAATTACACCTTTCTGAACCAAATATGTATTCGTATAGAAATATTACATAATTAATGTCCATCAGTTGCTTAGTGGGTTAAAGCATAACATAGAGACACGTAAATTTGGGGACAAAATTTTTTCGATTGTCCTGTTTATTAATAATCTGTTGCTTTCATTCAAAAATAGGAATGAAGGAACAAGAATAGAAAGAAAGAAGTTTGCTATTCATTCTTCGTACCTTCATTCTCTCCTTTTAATGAAAAGAAAAACAAAGCCACATGTATATTTATGTATACATCATTGAAGCTCAAAAATACATATGAATTAGTCGTGACATTACTTAATTCTGAACACAAATAAAATGGAGTTCCGACATTCGTTGGATGGCAATCTCGGAATTCTACTTTCGATTTGGAATCAGTTTATTTTTGCACTTCACAAGACAGAGCATTTCATGAGGCTATTTACATAATGATGAGAGAAACTGATAAGAGTAATTACAGATGAAGTAGACTGAAATTGATCAATTGATCCTTACATCAAGGTGATGAATAACTTAATTTACAAAATTCTTTTCTGGTAGCAAACTCAATATATTCTTCTTAAATTAAAAAAATTGGATTGCTAGATTCCAATCTGGAATAATATGCAACGCAAACTCTGAAATAAAAATAAACAGAAAATATAAAACTTATTAGGAGTGGCAAAAGTACTGAAGTAAAACCAGAATTCTTCCATGTCGTGTTGACCACGATAAGAAGCCATACTTTTTTTTTCATCCTGAGACTCCGATTCAAGACATTCATTTGTTTAGTGGTATTGAAGCTAGAACCACCAATAATTGATTAGTAAAAAATAGTTTTCTAATTTTCCATGTCTTCACTATCCTTTTTTTTCTTCTTTTTCTAATTTATATATGCTCCTCAGGATGAAAATATATGGTTCAATTTCAAATTTTGTTCAAATATGTCTCTTAATTTTCAATTCTTTAATTGGGGAAGATTCCATACGAAAGTACCTTTTTTAGAACTTTTTTTTTACCCAAGCATTATTCTTCCGGTGCCTTATAAAAAAAAAAAAAACTTTAGTATCTAATAAAAACAATATATGGCAGCCTGAGTTGTAAAAGTTTTTTTTCCCTTCTTATAATGATTTATATAAGTTTTAGGTATCATTTTCGTGAAGAAAAAATAAAGTTTTTGTACTCCTTAAAAGATCAAAACTATATTCAGGGAATATGATTACAATAATACGGAATATTGCGTTTTATCCATAAATGCAATGTTTAGGACGTAATGATTTATTACAAAATGGGTAAATGTGAACTGATAAAACTAAAGAAAACACTGCAATTTTTTCACCAAGTTTTGCCCAACCGTGCAAAACATTTGAAAATCCGCCAAATATCAATTATTTAAATAGTTAGGTTACCATATTTAGCAATTTATCGTCTATAAAAAATTCGAGTTAAGCAATTGTATCTTTGTCTTCAGCCTGCAAATTACATTATGGGCATAATAATATATTATTGTCAACATATTAGAATAAAAAATAGTTTAGATTAAAAGTCTATAAAAGAAAAAAAAATCCAAAAAGTAAATAGCGATGGTAGTTTTTTTCCTTACCAATAAGAAATCTAGAAACGTTCGTACCCATCCGGGTGTCAACGCCAGAAAGCCATGGATATCAAATCCTTCATAATCAAAAATATATGTTCCGCCACAAATTTGATTGACTGGATTTTCAATAATTTCATGAACAAATAATATTTCTAAATAGAAACGTTCTGCAAAGGTGAACTTTTTGTAATCTATACCTGGAAAGAAAAAGAAAGAAACTTGAAAGATAAATTATAATCTACATAAGTATGTTTGGAATGTGGATAAGAAAATTTGAAATAAAAGAATATTAAAAAAATTGGAATGTAATATGAAATATTAAATTTATACCAGTAATTGAAGTCAACAATGATTTTCATTTTGATTTTGAAATTAGAATCGTTCTTATAAATCTATAAAAGTGCTCAGATTTATTATTTTACTAGGATTTTCACTTACTCGTATTTGTAGTATAGAGAAAATATTGCCGCATTGAAAATAGGTTGTCAACTTTCCATGGCTGAATGGTCATAGCATTGTTCTCTTAATCAAGAGATCGTAAGTTCGAATCCCGCTAGAGACAATGCGATTCACAGTCTGTGTAAATATTTAATTCCTTGATTTTATTTTTCCTTTATTTCATGTTCCAGAAGATTCTGTACATTTATTTAGTTTACCAGACAAGTGTTCTGGGCTTTTCTTATTGTCTCCAGAAAAGTATTCTGTAACTTTCCCTGCTAGTATAAAAGCAGAAGATTTGTCAGTCACTGTGTTCTGAGTTCAGAGTTGAGTTAATAAATTGATTTAGCTCTATTTCTTGTGTGTGTCATTGAGTTCCACACTAAAGAACCTACGTGACAATATAGTAATCGTCAAAAAATTCGAACTTGAGATTTTGAAGAGTCTCCACGTTTTATACTTTTCGAAATTCGAAAAACTCATTTTTGGAAAATGACTGTTCGTCTGTCGCTCTGCTTGTGAACAAAGATAACACAAAAACGATTTGAACTAGATGGTTGAAATTTGGTATACAGTCTTAACACCAAATTTGCAAATATCTATCAAACTTTGAGCAAACCGTTCTGATGAAGTCCATTTGTCTCGCAGTTGGAATATAAGTTAACACAATAATTTCAAAATGAAGAGAACTATATAAATAAGATTCGGAACCCAGATTTAATATCTATAGTATAGATACTTTTCAAATTTATTTCATAGAACCGCTTTTGACCACCAACTTGTTCATTTGGAATAATCCTTTTTCAATTTTTAAAAATTCATATGAAATACATTGATTTAAAATTTGATCATACTGTTTTATAAGATTGGAAAATAGGAATTTAATGAAATCAATCAATTACAAAGCTCTGCCTGTAGTTGATAATTAAATAACTTGAGTAATTGGTTAATTATGGTGTAATAGTGCGTGCTATGTAAGTATATATACTTCGGAGAAAATCCGGAAGTGAAAATCCTGCTTCAAAGTTAATATTGACGCTGTCAAAGCACGCGGTTGAATGTTTTGATGGAACAATGAAATTTCTTTGAACTTAACGAGGAAATAAAAAGGGATAAATTGGTGACAAACTGTGCATCGAATCAAAATTGAATTAAAAAAAATTATAATTAAAGAAAAAAATTGAGTGGTAATGAAAACGATATTTTTCCCCCAAAAACTTTAATCTATACTCATATAAAGTTCAATGTCTTAGTGTGTGTGTTGACGCTCTACAGGCCAGATCGTTCGACCTACAGCTACCAAATTTGGCACATGCATACCTTGGATGTCGGGAATGTGCACCTGGAATTCCTTTTTTTTGAATTTTTAATTAGAATTATTAATTATAAACTAACTTGCCCGCCAAAAAAAATCTTCATTTCCCCACCGTAAATTAATAAGGAATCAGTTTTTTTCCCCACGCTAATGAGGATGGTCTTAAGAAATTTGCGGTTATTTCAAACGAGTCTGCTTATTTTCTCAGTGTTTGATGCATTTAATATTACACATTGCTAATTAATCGATCACATTGCTAATTAATCGATCTTTCATTTTCATTTTGAAGTACTTTTGAATTAAAATAAAACAGAATAAAGGAAATTAAAAATTTCTAATCTGCATAGCGTTACCCCAACTGGTATAAAAAATTGACCCATTTATGTTACCATAACTGCTTTGAAAATCCACGCATGCGCATTCAGTTCTGATTGTTGACAACTATTTTCAACGGATGCGGACTTGATTTAAATTATTTTTAGGTTAGTTTTATGCTTTTGTAACTAAATTGTATTTATGTTAGTCATATATTTTTTTGTATATGCTTATAGTTTCAAGTACATCATTTTTTAAGTAGTTTTTTTTTTTATCTGCTTTCGACCGATAAGTTTAAACGATTCTGTTTATTGATGCATTTAAAATCAAACATGTTAATTAATCGATCTGCTCATGAAGATCTGAGAAAATTTTATTGTCAAATTCTTGAGATATTACATAAATTAAGAAATATATTCTTTCGTGCCCATAAGGTTTAAATGCTCAGTGGCTTTGTTTACAGTAATCATATTATTAAAAAAATGCTTTGTTTCAGTAAAAAAATATTATTATATGAATTGCAGATTAATCCATTCCACTTTAATTTAAAGTATAAATTCTACGGGAGCTAACAATAAATTGGAGAGATACATATTACGTTATGACTAATAATATTATGAGTGAATTATATGACTATCAAAATTTGAAGTTTTTAATTATTTCAATGAAGAAGTGATTAAAGTAGAAATTACATAAAATATTTAATTATTAAAATTTTAACGAGCATTAAGATTGGTGAACCGGTTGGTCGACAAAGATGGCTAGTAAGATATAAAAATCATTTTTGTAAGAAAATATTTTTAAAAGATTAAAAAGGAAAGAAAACTGAAAGGTAATATTTTTATTGACAGTAGTAAAAAACTTTCTTAATTTTTAATTATATTATATTTTGATTAATTTTAGCTCTTTGAAAAATTGACAGTGACCCTTACATATACTATATTTCATGAAGATATAATAACTGTAGATTAATGATCAAACACATTTATTTAACTTGATGTGTACACATATTTCTAGTAAGAAATCTAATAAAAACGTATTTCAATTAAATAGAAAATAAAATTTTTATTATGATGAAATAAATTGTTTAATTACTATTCGTTATTATAAACATATAAGTAAATACGTCGAGAATTTTTCTAATAATATGACAGTATCTGCTTAAAAAGAAAACTCGTTGTAATTCATAAAATATGATTTTCCTACAGTTATTTCTCATCTAGATTCCTCATTTCGATTCATGTTGTAGGCATCGAAAACGTGTCAATTCGATTTTTTAAAAATTTACTAGTTGCTTTTAGCGACCAACTGGTTCTCATGGAATATTAGTTGATTTTGATTTCTATTGAATTTCTTATGCATAATATAGTGTTCATGTTTCTCTGAAAGATATATTTTTAAGTATCATGATCTGCCAAACAGTAAACCGAGTTATTTTGATAGTCACTGTGCTTTGCACATCTGAACCATCCAAACAGAATCTAGTCCTATTATATCATAATGTTGTTAAAAGACGTATAAATGATTGAAAATAATAATGATGACTTGAGTTTCATTGTAACAGTGCAATTAATTTTTAAAAATATGCTGGAAAATATTTTTAAAAATTGTTGAAAATTAGAAAAAAAAAAAAAAACTTGAATTAAAATATTTTTCATTTATTTTTAAAATGAGACAAAAATTATTTTGTGCTGTAATATTTGTGTAATTTATTATAAATAAATGTCAAAATTTCCCTTAATTTTCTATAAATTAAAATTAGAATATGTAATCACTCATTCTTTATTCAATTTCGTAAACTTAATATAAATTTCCCTCAAGGTTATTTTTCTAGATATAACAAATTTAGTTAAAAAGATTGTTAAAACAATTATTTATTAGCATTTTAACCTGCAATAATTACTTAAAAAATTATCTTCTTTGTTTTTAATCCTTATGTGTTACTGTTTACGGCACAGTTGTAAATGAAAGAAAGAATTGGGATTACTTATTCAACTATTTCCTAATTAATCCCCTAGATGGCGTTATTCATTTATCTTCCAAAGCGCTTGTTAACTACAAATATATGTGGCATGTCGCCATTTTTGGTCTTCTGCGTACACTGAAGATTTTTCTTGAAAAAAATATTGATTAAATGGTATAATTATGTTAACCAATTTTCATAAAAGTAAAATGATAATGACAAGAAATTTTATTCACAAAAGAAGTAAATTTGCGGGGATTTTAAATGCCATTATCGAGGTTTAAAATTTCTAGGGAAAAAAAATCTAGAAGATAAATTTGTACCTGTGTAAACAGGTTTTAACACATTTAAAGATACTAAATACCTCTTATTTCTGAAAATTACTATCAGATGGAGCCACCAGAATAGCAAAAAGTACCTCTAAATAATGCTTAATTGATAATGTAGTTTTGAAAATGTTGAAATAATATAGTTTCATTGAGGATGCACAAATGTACAAAATTATGCATGTAGCATAATAGGAAGTAAATGAAAAATAGTCTTGTATTTTACAAAAGCAATCATAGTTAAACGTATCAAATATCCCTTATTTCTAAAAATTACTACCAGGTGGAGCCATGAGAATAGCAAAAAGTTGCTATAATTAATGCTTAATTGATGATGTAGTTTTGAACATGTTAAAATAATAAAGTTTCATTGAGGATGCACAAATGAACAAAATTATACATCCAACACAATAGAAAGTAAATTAAAACAAAAGTTTGTATTTTACAAACGGAAATACAAGTTAAACAAAGAGTAGAAAAACTTAAGTTAGAAGTTTATATATTTACCGCCATTGCCAATAACAAGAAATGAGTTATTCTGACATCTATATGGAGAGATAAATAGATGACCTAAACTTTCAGCTTTTTGAAGTGAAAAAGTCACTTTCTTGTACATTTCTACTAAAACATCGGCTTTTCTATAATAATTTAACACACGTTGAATTGCTCTTTCTGTATCGAATTTGGAAACCCTCAGGAAACGTAGTAGAAATTCTTCATCCATGCATATTTCAAAGTCCTTACAACCTGGAATGAGAGAATGAAAAGCAGTATTATCGTGAGTGTTGTAATTTGTTTATATATATATATATATATATATATATATATATA
>JAPMOR010030753.1:310135-338585 GCA_026543865.1 Argiope aurantia | reverse complement strand
TATATATATGCAGGTTGATAAACAATGATGAGACTTTATATTTTTAAGTTCATTTTATTCTCTCTCAGGAGGCAGGCATGATCATTTACAGGAAGGCGCGGCCAAGGCACGTCCGCCACAGCAAGTGCAGCAAAAGCAGAAGCCGGGAAGAAGAGCGAAATAAATTATCCCTCGTTTTTTATATAACATGAGTTATGGATAGGGAAAATATTTTTTTACAGTGCTAATATATTATTAAGATTCTGATAGGGATTACTGCCGCATGGCAATCACAAGTAAGGGAACACACAGAGATCTTTAAAAAAGAATGTGCTTATTGGACATTTTTCTAGCCCTTCACGCGGCTAGAAAATGTGAGAATGTGCCTGCGTTTTGCCGATTCAGCAATTTTATAAAGCTTCTCTTGAATTAATTAAGTAGAGAAAGTGGAATTGGATCAGGAAATAAGAGAATGAACTTACTATGGGCTAAATTAAGATGAAACTTTGTAAATTAATTAGAATTGAAATCAGAGTTTATATATATATATATATATATATATATAGGTAGTTTTCAATTAAAAATATTAAAACGATAGTTTAAAAAGACCTTTAATTCAAAATATGTATAAAAAGTTATTGCAGAAAATAAGCATCATGAAAATTACTTATATATTTTTGAATTTTATGATGATGTAAAAATGACTTTGAGCTATTTTTTTCAGAAGTTATGGTGAAAAAAAACGTGTCAAAGTTTAAACTAATTTTTTATGAATTTAAACTCTGGTTGAAATTTTAGGAAAAAAAATCGCAGGGAGTTGCACATTTTGAGCTTCCAAAGTGTTTGTTTGTTCTATGGAATATGTTAATAGAATGTCAATACAAACCGTTATCCCTATGATTGGTAGAGTTTTATAATCTAATTAAAAATTGTTTTAATTAGATTAAATATTTAATTTCAAAACGCATATAAAAATTATGCATTCAAAATTTTTTATGCTACTTTTATTTTTTCTTATTTTTTTTTTAAATCTTTAACACTATTAAGTATTTTCTAGCTTTTTTGTATCCTTCTTTAAAATTCTATCTTCTTTTATTATTTTCAGCGTTAAAGACTGAATTATTTATTTCAACTATTAAAAATTCATTTTTTTTCAAGAATTAAAAAAATGAAACTTTCTTCAAGTGAAATTTTCCTAAAATTGCAACCTTTGAAACTTTTGAAATGTTTTTGACCCTGATAATCCTGAAAGAGATATCCACATGTGTCATTTTTTAAGTAGATCAATACTTCAAAAATAGAGTAATATTAATTCGTACTTCAAGAATTATATGTGGGGTTTTATTAAGTAAATAATATATCTACTATTTGAATATCAGCTTGTTTGATTGTTAGATCTATTTGTGGTGATTTCATTTCAGTTTCAAATATTAACAATCATACGGGTGAAAAGTGACAAAAATGAATTCTGATTTTTGACTTTAATTGCAGATTGTTAGAAGCCGGCGTTTGGACATCTGAGTTTAATTGAAAAATGAGTTATTCAATCGCCTATTTTAAAATATATGCAAAAAATACATCTTTTTATTTGAAAATTCTGTATCTATTCTCTTCTTTTCAAAACTTTTAGAATTTATATATATATTTTAAATTTTTATTATAACTGCAACAAATGGAAAAATTAACTAGATTTTATTATCTTCCGAAATAATTATGCAGTTATTCAATCATCGATTTTAAAATATATGCAAAAAAAGACACCTTTTTATTTGAAAATTCTGTATTTATTTCTCTGCTATACAAAACTTTTTCGGAATTTATATATTTTTTAAAAAAAAATTTATTATAACTACAACAAATAGAAAAATTAACTAAATTTTATTATATTTCCGAAATGATTATGAAATCGATTAATTTTTGTATCAAATGTATGAAATAAATAGGCAAAACTGAAACGCTATTTCAAGCATTTCGGAGTGAATCATTGTTATAATTTAGTTTCTTCTAGATTTGTTATCTATATCGAATAACAGAATATGTTTGTTAAGAGCAGCTCTAGACTGTACTAACGTTTATGTGAAGTAAACTATAGAGAAGAACACAATTAGAAATTAAAACTAACTGTTGCTAGCAAACCCTCAGGGAGTTATCGCTGAAGGCTTGCATTAATCAGTTATTAGATATAAATTAAGAATTCAATCTCATTCCTAGATTCCTAATTTATATCTAATAATCAAATACGAAAATCAAAAATATATGCATTACGAAATTTCAATTGAAATTAAAATCTATTTCTGAAAACAAACTGAAAAAGTAAAAAATAATTTCTCAATCAAACTAAAAATGATACTATTGTATTTAGAGAGCGCTAATGCTGCTACTATTAAAACACAGACGAACTTAACCAAATTAGTAAAATTACCAAGTTAATATTAGTAAAAAGAATAAATATAGAATCAAAAAGGAAGAAATTAAGAATCCGGCCTGAAGACTTTCTCAAGGGTCACCTTCAGGCAGGGATTCAAACAAGAGATTTTTAATTTGGTTAATAATCAAATACGATTATTGAAATTTTTGTATATGCCTAACAAATATGACTAAAATTTTTGGAATAAAGAGACAAAACTAGGACTTATAATGTCATTACTAGCTCTCCTTAGTAAATCATTGTTATAACTTGATTTTTCCTGGATATCTGATTTATATCTACTAATCGAGCATGATTGTTAAGAGTAATTCTTGACTCAATTTAAACTGTAGAGAATATAGATTACTAAAATAAGAAATTAAATCCATAACACTATTACTAGTATATCCTCAGAGAATCTTCGCTATAAATTGATCCCTCTTGGATTGCAATTTATATCTTATAAGGGAATAAGATTGTTTATATACGATTCTAGGATATGCCTAATAAATATATGGATTGATATATAGAGAATATATATAGAATAAAATAAAATCGCTTCGAATTTTTGCTTTAAAGTTTTACATTGAAGCACTTAATTAAAAACGAATCGATATACTATGCAGAAAAAAAAATCCTTTGTCCTCTTAATTTTTTTTTACTCAACTTGGAATAAAAAAATATCATTAGTATATATATATATATATATATATATAATAAAAAGAACTAGGAAAAATTTACATTCGGTTATATCTTATTTTATGTTTATTGTAACATATATATTTTATGCTTATCAAAAATTATTTTCTAAAATAGACAATATTGTTACGAAAAAAGCCAAAACCTTGTCCGTGAATTGCACGGTTAAAAGTCCAACAGGGTAGATAACAAATAAAGACGATTTATTCTACACGAAGATAAGAACACTCAGTAACAAAACGCAGTCGAAGCGTGCTCAAGAACAGCAGTTTCAGTAAACAGCAGTGCTTAAGCAGAAAATCGCTATTAAACCATCCCAACAGCTCAGATTTTTTTTTTTTTTTTAGATTTGATTTTGCTCAAATTCTTGTTTGAGCTCAATTCAACTGACTACTCTGAATTCGAATATTACTGACTTATTATTATCTTTGCGCTTCCACTGTTAATAGGTCCCATAACAAAGTATCGAATGTTTGGAACAAACGGGTGGAAAGTGATTTTTAAGAGATATCGTCAAGATTCTCGAATATTCAGGCTTTTTCATTTTTGTCGCCAAGTCTTCAAATAGCCGCCAAGAATCTTAATGGAACTATCTCCAAGATCTATGAATATAAAGGATTTTTAAATTTTTTTTAAGTCAAAGTTACCAAATTCGTCGCCAAATAAGCGCCAAAGTTGAGGGTGTGGGTGGAGGTATTGAATTGGAAACCATTCGGCAGCCCATTACCAGGTCTACAAAAGTATCTTTTTTGCAGGAGACTTACTGTGCAGGCAAGCAATATTACAATTTTGTTACAATATATTTTTAGTACTTACTTTGTAATTCTCTCCGAAGTATTTCTAGAGATGTAATTCTGTTTTCTGGCGTCTCATTTATTTCTTTTTGGTATGGTAAGACTGAAGGCTCATTTATGTCTTGCACATCGTAACGTAAGAACTTGGAACTTGAATGATTCATTATAAAAACAGTGGAGTTATTCTGAAACAGAGATTAATATTGTATAGAATTTTTAATAAATATAATATTTCTTAAAAGTAAATATAAGTTACAATTATAGGTCGTTATCACTTTTTTATTTCCATCAAACAAAAATATATTATTCACTGAAAAAACACCAACATATAAATGAAGGATTGCTATGATGCTATAGTTTTAACGTTTTCAAAATTTAAGTTTTTTTAATGTTCTCAAGATTTTTTTAAAAAAAATCAAATTTAAAGCTTCCTGAACTATGAAAACATCATTGCTATAACTGCATCCACTCCGTCTGTCGGGGAACATTCCAAAACGATACGATCTATACAATTGAATTTAGTTCAACCTTTTTTATTTCTAAGATAGTTGATATCATAATAATAGAATTGAGTTTCTTTCAAATATACAAAAAAAAGTTTCTATTCGCTCTCAAAAACAGCAGTGATAGACCGTGTTCTTAAGGTATTCATAAACAAAAGATATCTTAGTTTAGCTGATGATTATTAAGTAAATATATGATCGGACATCCCTTGACTGTTTTCAGAAAAGCCCTTTATATCCTAATTCCATCTGAGTCAGCCTCTTTAATGAACAAGGCACTCACATAGGATCTTCAAATCATTCATTCTGACGAAGGAATTCACAATGATATATCAGCATTTCGGGCGGTCTTTGTAGTTTCGTTGAACGTTATTTGAGGCTTTTTAATGTTTAAAGAGTTAATATGAAATTTTTTATTTGTCATTCAATTTTGGAAGAAATACGTCGGAGATGTGTCTATGAGTCTGTGTTCTTAAAAAACAAAATTGAGCAATCAGTAATTCAAACAAAAAAAATGAAATAGCTGTTTGACATTTTATATAGGTTTACATTAGAAAATTTTAGTATACGAGTAAAAATTTGAAAAAAAAATCTATCAAAAGTCTATCTCCGTCTTTCTGTATATGAATGAGTATTTGAACGTGATGATTAAAAATACAAACTAGAAGTATAAATTTGTACACATGATTTTTATAGAAAAATTCTAAATAACGTGTTCCAAATTTGGACTAAATACGTTAACTAGAAGGCCATATATCAGTATATGCTTCCGAGTGTGTTTGAACAAAGGGACTTCAAAACGCAATAAGCGTAATAAACTAAATAAGAAATCAGCCTTGACATCAAAATTGTAGATTTGTACATCAAATGTCAGAGGCAATAAGTTGTCAGGAAAAAGCACTGATTTTTAAGGGTTTCTCAGTTCATTCTTACCGATAAAGATTAGAAAGCGGTCCAAATTTTTAAAATATAAAAAGTACAGAAAGGGAAAATTTCCCTGATTTGAATTCCTCTTGCACAATGATTTTTAATAATTAATTTTAATTTAATAAAAATTTTTAATTGATTCAAGATTTCTTAACTATTACAAAACTTCTTAACTGAATTTAAGCAAAATTTCTCTGATTAATAGGCAAATAAATAGTCGATAAACTTCTGTTTATTCATCAATATTTTTTAGATTATTTTTATGTTATAAAACAAAATGCAATAAAATTAGAAGGCTTAGTGTTTAACGCTGTGGAAATGAGTTTAACGCTTTATTTTACACATTTTCGCTTAATATAACTTATTTCATGTTGATAAAGATGGCATTTTATAGTCAACTTTACACTCATTACTGGGCAACGATGGCCCGGTGGTAAGGTCTCGGCTCGAGAGCCGTAGGATTTCTGATTCAAGACCCGTTCCACCGAAGAACTGTAGTGTAAGGGGGTTTGTTGCATGTTAAATCCGTCTGAGCCAAACGTCCTCCCGTTGATGTGGTATGGTGAGTGAGGGGGGTGCCAGCTCAGATGTGGTCCTCGTCATCTGACCGCAATTCTGAATACGAGGTCCGTCCCAAAATAGCCCTAGTGTTGCTTTAAAACGGGACGTTAATATAACTAAACCAAACTTACACTCATTACTTGATGTTCAAACAACCACTTTGAGAATACTCGTAATTAAAGAGATATAGGTTTATTTACCAGTCTCTTGGTAAATAAACCTTTAATTGATTTTTCCAAGAAGAAAAGAAATTAGATAACAATATTTGTTTAAGGAATAGACAATATCCATCACTAGAGATTCATGCTGAAGTTCCATTATTCTATGTGGAATTTTCTTGCCCCAAAATCATAATTAATGGAGGTCAATTATTCTACATAAGCAAAGTTTGGCTTCACCCGTAATCACAAATCTGTTCGCGAAGCCATCCACTTCCAGTTTATATTGCAAACCCACCGAAAAATATTTATGCCATGATTTTTCAATAATGACGGATGCGAACACTTTCTGCTAGCGGCCTCTAGCGTCAATTTCATTATTAGAAGAATTTTGCTGTTGTCAGATAAAACTCGTGTAGCTATAGTTTCAAACTAAATTTATTTCTGTTAAAAAATCAATTACAGAATTCCTATTATGGTATTCATTTTGTTCTCATTCAATATGAATCACCCTGTATTTTCTTTCCGGTCAGTGATTGGTATATCAACTAACTCCAAACAAAATGGTTAATAAGTTATAAAGTAACTCTTATAATTAATAAGGTCGTATTTAAATATCTATTTTTAAGGAAAGAAATCTTCTTCCTTTGCAGAGAGCGAAGAAAATCGTTTTATATATTTTTTTATGCTTGAAAAGGAAATAGTAGTTTAATTTTCATCTGATTCAGTTATTTTGAGAATTTTCTTTTTTTTTTTTTACAATTAGTGCAAATCGGCCAGAGATTATGAGGCGTCAATTCATGTGTTTCTAAGAGAATCAAGTTCGTCAGATTAGGCATTAAAATAACAAAAAAAGGTACATTTTGCATTTGCAAATCTTCAAAAACTGTAAGATTGATTTTAAAAACCAATCACATTTTTATTAGGATAAAAAGTAGAAACAAATTCATTTGCCATGTGCTTATCGATAAGGAAAATCTTTTTTGCAACCTTTAATCATTTGCAAAAAAGGATATATAATCTAACATGAAATCATATCTACAAAAGGCTATTAAGTCTAATAAGGTCATCTGAACTTTGCATTTACATAACTTTCAAAGATAATTGTGATTTGTTTAAAAAAAAAAAGCAACACATAAATCTATTGATGAAGTCTTAAATTAAATGGAACCTATTTCAACAAAAATTGATATAATTTATGAAAAAGATTGAAATTGGTTGATTTCTTTTAATTTCATATTGACAAAGCTATTGGGATTTTATGTAAAAGAGGGCATATGTAATTTCGTCATAAACTTGCTTAAATAAAAGTTTAAATATTTATCATCATTACGATTACTATTTATATTATCTCAATTGGAATTTACCAATTTTCTTTAAAGACAACAATGAAATATTGATGCTTTTAATTCGCTCTATCTCAAAAATTATTTGTGAAATTTTAACAGTTTATAAACTTGTAGTTTAGATAATACACTGGTGTGTAAAACTTAAGCAACATGTATGTTTTTTGCCATAACTTCACGAGAAATCATCTGAGAGACATGAAATTCAGAAATGAGATACAGCATTTTGTTCTGAAAGAATGACGAAAGCATAGTTGCGCAGAAATGAATACAATGCATACAGTATGGAATCAAACAAAAAAAGGCTTTATTGAACTCATAGTATCGTTACACATGATTGTCTGTCCAAGAGGAAGAACAGCAAGCAGATGTTCCTTAGTATGGGATATGCCCTCCCCTTACTGCAATGGTTGGTTCGCACCGTCTCCCCATACTCAGCACCAGATTGTCCAACAGTTCTTGAGGTAAGACTGCCCATTCCTCAATCAGCATTTGTTTAAGTTGTCGGGTGTTCCCAGGAGGATGTAATTGTGCCGCAAGGCGTCTCCCCAAAGCATCCCACACATGTTCTATCGGATTTAAATCAGGGGAGCACCCCGGCCAATCCATTCTAGTGATATCTTCACTTTCCAGGAGCTTCTCAACAGCATGAGTCCTGTGTGGCAGTGCATTGTCATCCATAAAAACGAAGTCTGATCCAATGACACCTCGGAATAGACGGACATGGGGAAGGATCACCTCCTGACAATAGCTATCTCCAGTTACAGAACCTCTGTCGAAAACGTGGAGCTCAGTCCGCCCGTTCATCATAATGCCTCTCCAGACGACAACTCCAGGACCACCGAAACGGTCTCTTTCCGTGATGTTACTGGGATGAAACCGTGTCCCGACCTCTCTCCAAATCAACTGGCGTTGGGAATCTATTGCGCTTAGAATTACTAAATGTTACATTTAATTCTTTTTTTGGTTAGGGGTTTACTAGGTAAAGATTATTTTGCAATATTTAGTTATATTTGTAATTAAAATTTCACCCAAATTTTAAAGTGTGTTTTTTTTTAATAATTTTGAAACATGTTTTTCCATAAAAATAATTTTTTAACCATTTTGAAATCAAAAAATTGTTTTTTTCAGTGAGATTAGTTTTAGTCCGACATTACTTGTCTTCTAATGTTAGTTCATTTTTCAAAATGCTTTAAAATATACTTTGCAAAATGCTTTTCATTGTTTTAGTCACAGTGTTTTTACACAAGCATTATGACAATATTAAATGAATTTATTTTGATTTCACATTATCTCTGCTGTAGAATGAAGACTAGACTATAAACGTAAAATAAATATAGATAGTGCATTATCAATCTGCGAAATTTCAGATTTAGTTTGTTGATATCTTAAATTTTTTATTATCTCAAATTGAAGATATTTTAAATTAAATGTTTCAGGATTGATAAACTTTGTTGGAAAAAGACTCTTTCTTATTAAAGAAAGCTTTTCTTATTAAAGAATTTACTCATTCTTTCAACAATGCACAATGCGATTCAGAAATAAAATATATTTTAGCATTTTTTTAGTAAAGATTATTTTTATAAAATCTAATGTTAGAGCAAACCAGTGGAGCAGTCTCTTCAAAACTTTCTCGTGCACTCTAATATAGATGCTATCAAAGAGAACGCCTTGCATAAAATTGGCGTACAATAGCCTTAGCTTACAACTTTTGGATAACACTATTAATATTGGTTTATAACTTGCATAACATTGGCGTACAACTTTTGGTTTGAATTTAGCATTTTTACTGATGCTATCGTGTCATCCTTGTCGAGTTACTTTGCGATTAATCCTTGGTATGCGGTTAATATTATCCGAAAGTCGTATTTGTGTTTCAGACACGTTTTTCTCAATGGATTTAAACAAGAATTTGACATAAAACTGCACTTGTAGTCACAAAATTCCACACTAAATTAGGTAATTGCTTTTATGAGTTATCGTGTTTACATGCTTCTGAAAGTATACACTAACAAACAGTCAATTCGTAGGTGGATTTGCCTCAAAATTTTATGGATGATTAGACTATATATATTAATTCTGTGTATTGAATTTCATCCATCTAGCTCTCTTCGGTTTGTAAATATTATGTAAAATTTTATTCGAACAGCCAGATAGACAGATTTCCTCTGACCGACTCTTGCTGAAAATTTGAAAGAAATCTACAAATTTGGCGTTAAAACAGTATACCAAATTTCATCCGCTTAGCTGAAAGCGTTTATGAGTAACCTTTCTCCCAGACAAACAGACAGACAGTTTCCAAATTTTTTTTTCGAATGCGGTTAATACACAAATTTTAGAAAAGCAAATATGTAGTTTGGACGCTTTTTTCTAAAAGAATGAAACCAAAATATGACACATAACTGCAATTGAAGTCACAGGATCACATTAAAGTCATTGTGTGTTTCAGTTATCACTTTAATATAATTGTGAAAGTGTAGACTGACAACTTGTCTATCCTTTGAGAGAAATAGTCAAAAATTTAAGGTTTATAGAATAGAATGCTTTAATAATCAGTCAAATTTCAGTTACTTAACTTGTTACATTTTTCAATTATCGCGATTATATGCATGTAAAATAGCAGACAGACAGATGATCAACTTCTTGACAAATTTCATTCCACATTTGGTCATATCTATTCTTTAGATGTTAAATCCATGCTCTAAATTTTATCATGTATCTCTCTTTGTTTTTTATTTATCGTATTAATTTATATTCTATTAATTAGACAGACAGTCCTCTTTTGTAAAACTAGCATCACAATTTTATAGAAATATACAATTACTATATATATGAGATCTATATATTACTGATTACTATATATTACTCTATATAGATTTTATATGGAAATAAATACGTCTCGTGTTCACAAACAAATAAATGGGCAGATGTAATTCAAAACTTGTATTTTAAGGAATCGGAGCGATTTGAAATGTGAAAATTCTTTAAAAATTCGAATTCGAATTTTTTGACGATTGCAAAAATTCCATTTATGTACTTATTATACTGCAAAGTGAAATTACTTCTCTTTATGAGGACTATTTTGAGAAAGAAAATTTCAATTTTGAAGCAGAATTACACAGTGAGAATATCATGTGAATTATAATTTTTACTCTTTCACCACAAATTAGTGAAAAAATATTTGAACGCATGATGCAGAATCATGTGAACGGAATACATCGGTGAAATCAATGTTTATTACTGTTTCATAAATTTCCATATAGTAGACATTTATGGAAGAAATACTTTTTCGTTCAAATCTGTAAAAATGCAATCTTGAATATAACATTGTACTTCTTTGGTTAGAAAGCTAGAAAATGTCATAATAAAATTGCTACGATGTATTCCAGGTGCAATTAGAATAAATCTTAAATGAATTATATGCAAATTTTTGTTTTAGTTTGATTATAGTAATTTTCATAAAATAAACGTTTTACTTGTCGATTCTAAAACAAAAATTATTTGATGAATTTTGAATATATTTTTTTTTTAATTCAATGCAAAATAAATATTTCAATTCAATTTATGAAACTTTGTCCGCTTTTTCTGGCAACTTTTCATGCTTTCTTTTCAAATATTCAAAAAACTCAGAATATATCATCAATGCCTATCAAGAATAATTGTCATCGAATTCATAATGACTATCAAGGACAATTATAATGCAATTTCACGAATTCTTAAAATTATGACACAGTGAAGTGAATTAAATAAATTAAAATTCTCTGAAATGTATTCAATATTTAATGAAGTTTTGAATTATATGGAAAATGATTTTAAGTATTGAAAGATTATTATGAAAATTTCGTTAAACTTTCATGTTTCATTTTAATAAATATTTTAAGAAAATAAATTTTATAAGGTTAAGAAAATTCACAGGCAAATATTTTAAATACAAAATTAAATATTTTTAACATATTTGTATATAGATCATATTAAAGTAAATACTAATAAATTATTAAATACAAGAGAATATTTCTAAATCGAAACACATTTAATGCTGCAAACATAATTAACTTAAATCTAAACAATCAATATGTAAAATGAAGTAAATCTGAATTAAATAGGAAAACAATTACTTATCCCATTCATAGCAGGCTGAGGAAAGTCCACAAGCTTCTTGCATTGTTTCCATATATATATTAAATTGCTATTCTACTGTGTGAGATAAGACGTTTCCCTTAGAAAGAATGAATATTTGTTATCTATACAATCTAAATGCTGTAGAAGTAACGCTTTTTTTTATTATCTCTGAATGATTTTTTTTCTTGAAGGCAAAAAAATTCCTTTTACTAAAGTCAAACCAGTTTTTGAATTGTTAGCTTTTATCAAAAATATACAAGAAGAAGATATGACTTAGATAAAGAAATTTAAAAGCTTAAGATATTATCTCTGATTTCACAGCTAATGGGTCAGAGCTCAATGGGTAATTGATTTTTTAACAAATGATATAATGACTTTAAAGTTTTATCTCTTCCACAACAAACTAAAAATAGAAAATTTCGCCCTTTCTAATCTAACTTTTAACCATATCCCCCTCACAAACCAGAAAGTTATTTGTGCTTCACACAATTGAGCAATGTTTAGAAGATGAGAATAAAATAAGAATTCGATCCTACACTCTTCTAATTTTTACTTTAGAAGTTCTCTGATCGCAGTTCATTAGCCTGAATCATACCCACATGTAAGATAAGAATTAAAGTAAAATTATTTGAACTTCGTATATTTGAATAAAGATTAGATATTCAATAAGATACCAGTTTTCACCTCCCATAATTAACTAGCGAGATAAAATTTTGCCACAACAGATTTAATTTCAATACCTACAAAGTCTTTGAAGTTACACTTGGGCTATTAGAAATTTACCCATTTGTAAAGGGAGTAAATGATAAGAGTAACACCTGAGCTCAATCTCCATTTCACAAAATTCCCCACCACATTATTGGGAAGATGTTTGACCTCGATATATTTATATAAAGTTGACTATGCTTGTTTCTATGGTAGACTATGGGAAAAATTGGATCATGATTTATGGCTCTATTTTTTGGGCAAATGACTTTGCTATCAAACCATTGGGGAATACGAAAAGCCGAAAATCAGATTTTACAAAAAAAGAACAAACAAACACGAAACAAACAGCGGGAGTGATTTTCTCTAAATTTTCTTGTATATTGTCTAATAAAGGTGCTATGCTCTCTCCTTATATAAAATCATGGTGATACTACGAAGGCCACGAGCACTCAGATTGTTTTCACACATGCATGCTTCGTAGAATAATAAGTCATATGACTGACTCTCCGTCCCGCCCGAAGGCACACGGATAAAATTACTGAATGACCAGACCGCCGCAACAGCAACACTGGCGGGAACTGTGGTTGAGCCCTAAGGGCCATCACCGGCCACGGTACAACCCTTCCCGAAGGAAGTACGTCCCACTATCGATGTCAGGAGCCAAATCCCTCACCTATTTATGTACCCACCAGGGTGACGAGATCCAACTACCATGCCGGAAGCATCTCATTCTCATTTCCAGGTGTCTCCCGGGGGTCTCCGTAGAATGGTAAGGTATACTTACAGTCCGTCCCAGCCGAACCCATTCGGATAAAACGATGGGCCACCCCACCCAGCACAATGGCGCAGGACTAACTCTTGAAGCTTTCATTTTCCATCAGACCAGAAGAGTATAAATTTAATTCCGTAGAATAGTAAGTCAGCTATCTGACTCTCCGACCCGTTACGAAGGCACACGGATTTAAACCATAAGAACTGAATGACCAGACCACCGCAACAGCAACATTGATGGAAACTATGGTTGATTCCTAAGGGTCACCACCGACCACGGTACAATCCTCCCCGAAGGAAGTACGTCCCACTATCGATGGCAGGAGCCAAATCCCTCACCAATTTATGTACCCTCCAGGGTGGCGAGATCCAACCACCATGTCGGAAGCATCTCATTCTCATTCCGAGGTGCCTCGCCCGGAGATTTCCGTAGAATAGTAAATAAAAAGAGGAACTTGCGTATTAATTTCAATGTTAATGACGAATAATGATTACGAAAGTTCAATGTTTGACATGAATTTATCTCGCAATTATATTTGTCGTGATAACTCTGTTAAAAACACCTCAAGTTCTTTTCTCAGATCACTGTTCAAACTGTATTATCACTGTACGAACTATATACTGAACACAACTTACATATTATAGTTAAGATTGAACATATGTGGCGCCCCTGCGTATTTCAATATTCTTAGCACTGAACATACGCCAGCATTGTCAATAATCGAATACGTATTGAAACCAAACGTTGATGCATAATTCCAGCTGTAGTTCAAGATCTCATTAGTAATAAATTTCGTTTATTTCGTCATGTATTTTTGAATATCAGTTTCAATTCAAATTCATTTTTGAGTTTCGCTTACAATCATGAGCAAGTACAGATTGACAAAGGGTCAACAATTTCACGATTGGGTTCGAAATTTTGTAAGGACCTGTAATTCAGATACAAGATTACCAAATTTTATCTAGTAAGCTGTTTACATTTTATAATTATTATGATCACGTGTTCTCGGACATATGCTTTTCTTCAGGATGGATTTTCTGCAAAGTGTGATAGGTATCTACAGATTTGACAATACAATTTACCAAAATTCATTTCTTTAGTTCAAGGTTGTTTTGAGTTATAATATTTAGAGACAGTTATACATAATTCCAAAAATAAGTTTTGCGATTCAGATAGATAAAAAGTAAAAATTTGTCAAATTTTTAAATTTAATTTTTTTGGTAATTAAAATACTTTAAATAAAGAATAATGCAATATTAAAATAACACAATTAACAAATACATAATTAATATACAATTAAATACTTACGTATTTTTATTGATCAAAAGTAAAAACATTCAGTTGTTAAAAATAATCAGTACTCGGAATATATATATATATATATATATATATGAAAGTTTTTTTTTCTCAAAAACAATAACAATAAAAATAAAATAGTTTGCATAACTTTTTTGTATCAGTTTTGTTTCGAAATGGAGTAATATTTATTAAATAAAAGAGTTGTTAGTTTTAAATTTTATTTGATTTTCAATCTATTATTGTATGTAGACAAAGATAAAGCATTGAAAGGAGAAATGATATAGCATTGTTAGCAAATTGATATTTTAAAAAAACGTTATCTGTATCATCAGTTCTATGTTGTCGAAAAGTTTCCTTTTAAATATGCCATTGATAAGATTTAATATACATACAGATTTAATTAAAAAATAGATAATGAATAAAGTATTTTTGTTTCTTACTCTCTTGTAATAAAAAAGAGATGAAACCTTCTAGAAACAGCATAAAAATCATTACAAATTCAAAAAAGAATAGTTTAGACGTTTTATATAACATGTTTGAGATTAAAAGATTAGATACCATTAATTTCTCAAGATTTTCACATGATTTTATTTAAGTTAATATATATTATAAATGCATAATTTTGCAATCTATTTTTTATTCACTGATGAGATTTCTAAGAAATTGTATGGTTGTGTATTTACGATGACAGTGCACCATTTTAATATCTTCAAAAGATTACAACTTATTGCTTGATTTCATTCATTTAATAAATTATGGAGCCCCATTTGAAAATAAAGTGGTGAAACACTGCTAAAAATCTCATAATAATCAAATCATTTAATTAAAAAATTTATAAAAGTTAAGTACAAATGGTAGTAAAAATTAAAAAATGAAATAGTTTGCTTTTCGATTATTGAAGTTAATATTTTTGTGAAAAATTTTGGTGGCAAATAAAAAAAATCGCAAAAACATGAACATCTAAAACAGTATGATAATAAAATCAAACTGCAAAGAATATAGAAAAAATGTAAGCAGTTATTAAAATTAAAAAAAATATATATAAAATCGATTAAAATTCTAATTTTTTTGATGATTTCTTTTATTAGTGATTCATACATTTACAATTTTTGCTTTAAATTCTAGTTTTTTTTATAAAAAATTTATTTTCTAAGTTTATTAATTTTTTGCATTCTTGATGTGAAAGTGGGATTTTATAAAGCATTTTTTTAACCGTGTCATTAAATTTTGATGTTTTTTTACTTCTCTGGGAGTTTCAAATAGTTTTACTTTGGTCATTTTAATAAAGCATTTGATTACGTTACATAAATTGTCCACTCCAAAAGTTAATTGCTAAACCGTTAGAGATTGGTATGTATTTTTTATTTAAAGAACGGTTTAAATTATATAGAGAATTACATTTAATGTTCTTTGAATCAATAAATTTACTTCCGAAAAAATTACAAAACCCAAATTTTATATATTTTTCCGATCAAATTAAATTTAACTCTTTGATTACAGATTATTTTAAAAAAATTATGTATGTTTTTAACCCCATTTTTTTCTGAAAAGGAAGCAAAAGGTGCCCCAAATTAAGCAAATTTATGGCTTAAGAATTTTTTTTCTAAGTCGCTTTTGATTTCGCAGACTGAGATTTATAATCAAAAACTTTTTTATATGGGGCATAATAATCCTATAATTAAAAACATGATCAGTTTATGTATCAGTTAATATGAAAGCTGCTTTATAAATTTACAATAACTAATCAATAGTTATCGCAAAAAATTTCTATCGCAATTCTCATCAAAAGATAAAAACGACCAGTACAGACGAAAAATCTTTAGTAAATAATGGATTTTGTCGGGAAAACAGGCAGCGACTTCTGCGTGATTAATTATGAAGTGTATACAACCCTTGACTTTTTCTACATCTGAAATGTATTACGATGACTTTCAAAGAAATTTTGATCCTAGTAGTATAATGTGATTGGATCAATAGTCAAAGGTTATCAATATCAATAGTCAGAGGGTATCAATATCAATAGTCAAAGGGTATCAATATCAAGAGTCAAAGGGTATCAATATCAATAGTCAAAGGGTATCAATATCAGTAGTCAACGGGTTGATATAAATAGGCATCTCGACAGAAAGCTACCAATCCATTGCTTGATCTTGTTAGAGAAAGCCATTAAAATGGTCTAAAATTGTGAATATTCAAAGCATGAACAATTTTAGAAGTAGAAGAGTAGTAGTAGAATATTATTGTTTCAAAATGTTTTTATTTGAACAGTTTATTTATAGATTCAAATAATATAAAGCATAATTCTTTACGTTATATCAAACTTCCTTTAAATTTTGGCAGATGGTTTTTGTTTAACTCTTTAGAAATTATCTATTTGGTCAAGATTAAGAATCTTTCACCGCTTTATAAATTGTCATTAGATTTAACTTTAAAGATTTTTTTATTGCCTTTCTCTCATAGTCAAACAAATATTGTGCACTTACCTTTTGTCTGCAGTTCTTTGACTGTATGTACAAATGCTAGATCATCCACTGACGTCCATCATCGATCTGATCCCCTTATAGAGGGTAGATTAAACCAATGTTCATAAATAATCATGGATTAGAGGAAAACCTTATCTGAACAATGACATAATTACTTCTAAATATAAAAATTGCTTTTGATAGCTTAAAAAAGGAATGAGTGTTTTCCTCTAAGAGAAATATCCTGACCATTGAACTACCATTGTGAAAAAGATATACGTATTCCTTCTACGGCATTTTTTTCCATTTTCGACTTATCTCATTAATAATTTTACTTGGATTGTTCCATTTTCGTCATATCTCATTAATAGTTTTACTCCGATTTTACCAATTGCAATTAATGTTAAAATTTTTATAGTAATTCTTCTACAAACTTTAAAAAAAATTTCTGACTATAATTTTATAGATAAATATATTTATTTAATCCATTTTTTATATAAATTTGTAATTAAATAGAATCCTAATGTAATTAAAAACTGTTATTTAAATAATTCATAAATCGTCTTTAAACATTAAAAACAATTAACTGGTTTTTAAAATAGAAATAGTAAAGATTAATTAATTCAAAATTAGACGTCTTTCTTTCAATTCACATTCAGATATACTGAATTTCTGTCCCATTCTTTCATTCCCCGTTGGAGGGAAAAGCGCTACGAATATGAAATACCTATAAGTAAGTATGAAGTACCTAATATACCTATAAATAAGCTGGTTCTATTTTCATTGGTGTGTATAGCGATGTTAGTGGTTCGAGTTTCTCTAATCCAATGATGGAACGCATCTACAACGGGAGGAATTGGCCTTTGAATGGTGAATGCAGCGTGTGTTGCAGCTGTGGTTCAAAGGAGTCCAAATTTAATTTTCACCTTCAGCTTTCTCAGTGACATTCAGATCACCCATGAATGCTTAAAATATTCAAATGTGTTAGCTTTCTTGGTATGAGATTTATAGATTTTTTTTAAATTTGTAGATTTTTGCTTAAAGTTTTTTTAAAAAAAGATTTATAGATTTTTATCAACATTTTTTCAAAAGATTTAGAGATTTCAATTAAGATTTTTTAAAAAAGATTTCTAGATTTTTTAAAAACGATTTATAGATATTTATTTAAAGTTCCTCAGTTGCAAATAACGCTGATTCCTAAAACTAAACGGAAGAAAAAAATGTATTAATTTGTTTGTGAGAAGACACAAATTTTTCTATATTGCTAGTTTTAATTTAATTGCCATTATTTTAGTACTTAACTAATGACAATATATTTCGCAGATGAAAAATCTATTGTACGAAATATTCACCGGTTTCGATAATTATCTTCATATAATTATAATAATTAGTTTGATGGCAATATTAATCATTATTCCGTAAGAAAAAGAATTTAAAAATTGCAATGGACTAAAAACAGAATACAACAATACAAAAAATGGATTAGCACAAACCAAAAAAGAGAATTTATTAGAAATTAAGTTAGGAATAAATGTGTAATATTTGATTTCCAATAAAGTAAAAAAAAAAAAATTATGTAGTTATAATTCTTTGTCATCTTCTTTGCACACATCAAAAGAATTAAGAGAGTAAAATTAAATTTGTGCTGTATAAATATTTTTAACAAAAATCAGAGTATTGTTGATTTCACTCTGTGGAGTAAAAGTATTTTAATGTAAAGTCTTTATTTCTGTTTACATTAAAAGAAAACGTGTACGTATGTGTGTGTGATAGAGAGAGAGGGGAGGGGAGGGAGAGAGAAAGTCTCTATTAGTACTCTATAGGTCGAAATGTTTCATTTTCCTTTCTTTCTATTAAAAGGCATAAAATCACTAATTATTCATATGAACATAAAACAATACAAACAGTTTTGTTAAAAAAATAAAATTTTATTTCTTTCCTCACCCCTTTAGAAAAAAAAGACAGCGATGACTCTAGTGGTAAGGCATCATTTTAGAAACTTAAATTCACTCAAATTTCGAGCATGGTGCTTTTTAAATTTCATTTCATTGCTCAAAACATCATTATTTTGATTCAATGTAAAATTTTGAAAAGAGTAGCACCTGCTCAGGTGGTGTCCTCGTTGTCTGATAGTTTGTTAAAAGTACAAGTTCACCTTAGTCTTGCTTTCTAATGGGTCACTAATATATCTTAGCTAAATTCCGACAAAAAATAAGCTCACTAAGAAATTTCCATCGAAAAGGGATTTTCATTTCAGATATATTGTTTTATCATCAAACTATTGTGGAATTGGGTTGCTTCGATGTTATTGACACCAGTTGAACTTTTTAATTCGATTATCGAAAAAAAAATTGTTAAACAGAAAGTGATCTTGAAATAATCGGAGTCAGAAAAAAAAAGTAACAATTAAAGTTGAACTAAAAGTTTATTAAAGAAAAGTAGGAATTGGGCTTTGGATGGTGATTGTGGGGAGTTCTACAAGAATGGAACTAATTGGAAACAGAAGAAAAGTATCCCATCAAGGTAAAAGTATCTTATTTCTCAAAAAATTGTAGAACTGAGCGATTCAAAGCTGACGTAATCAATTAAAATTTTTAATTTAACTTTTCTTAAAATTCGAATAAAAAACCATATTAAAATGATAATTGCAACACCAAGAAGGCAATTATTAAAGCAGAAATTGGAGTAAAGATTTATTCTAATTTTTGCACTTTTAAATAATAATAAACAATTGATAAAAAAAAATCTGAAACAAAATTGATTTTTTATATAGTATAATTTCAATAATTTTAGTGAATCTACACTATAATATTCATTGTATTGGTTCTTTATAGAAGAAATAGTTTGCACTAAAGCGATACATTTTGGCACAAATATAATTTACAATAAAGTAATATGAATGTTGATGAAATTTTTCGTTCTATTTTAATTAGAAAAATATTTAATTAAAAATCAATTAGAAGTTCGGAGTTCTACAAAAACAAAATATATTTCAAATACTGTTATAAAACATTAAAACTTAGTTTTACAGTTTTATAAAAAAATTCCCATTGCGTTCGTCCAATATATATCTATAACCAATCTAAAGTAAAAAAAAAATTTGAATATAAAAATTATTCCTTATTCAAACTAAAACCAAAAAAGTAACAGGAAAAACATCATAGTATTTAGACAGCTCAAATGCAGCTACTTCTAAAACACAGATGAATTGAGACAAAAGTAATAAAAATCAAGATAATAGGAAAATCAAACTAAACCAAATGAAAAAAGAATCCGGCCTGAAGACTTTTTCAAGGGTCACCTTCAGGCAGGGATTCAAAAAAGGATTTTTTTTCTGTGAAGGAATGCAGATTAGGCAGTCTAATAATGATTCTTCATGATCCGAAAATCTCCTGAAATTAGGCCCAAGTGATATACCTTTTTAACTGAAAGGAAAATACAAAACAATAAAATAGAAGAATACTTCCACTAATAAGCAAAAATACAATAACAAAAATAACAATAAAAACAAAAATACCATATAATAATACTCAAACCAGTAATGAAACAAAAAGGAAAGAACATACCAGCAGCAGGCAAAGAAATTTTAAGCTATCGAATGTGATTCCCGCTTTTTTAACACCTCCAAGCTAACGCATTTAAGGTAAAGAAAAAATTGTACTATAAAAATTGTAATATCAACTTTTTCCAATCATGAACAGGAATTACGACAAACTGGTCTTTGACATGAAACTACTGTTTAATTATCGCATACCAAATTTCAATCTTAATTTTTTTCTACATTTATATGCATTAAGCACAGCTGACCGACTTCCAACCTTTTGAAAATATGGTTCAATAGTTAATTATCTACATTTTAAATATGATATAACTGTTAACTAAATTTTGGTTACTTCCGTTATGTTTTCAAGGTTCTCATTTACATGCATGCAAAATTACAAATCGGAGAAATGGCCAGCCATTTCATGAATTTGGTTTTAAATTTGATGGCATCGACAGTATAAATATTGAATTAGTATGACATTTAAATATCAGGGAAGATTTATTCTAATTTTCATCCATATTTTGGTCGCAAAAGACATCTAAAATTGTAAAGACCCCACAGCATATTTCATCTGTGTAGATCAAAGCCTTTTTCAGCTATCGTGTTCACAGGAAAAGATAATCCCAAATATGTGCTTTTCGGACTTCAGGAAGTCTGAAACGTGGGGATTAGCCATCTCGAATTAGTTTTTCGAATATTTCATATGAATATGAGGAAGAAAAAAAAACTCCTTTATGAAGTTTGTCAATTATTGGAAACCTTGCTTTAAATCTTGCGAAGAGCAGAATGTCGGAACTATCAAATTTAATAATCAGTTCAACATTCCTATTAAGCGATGTGTAAAAACTTGGCATAAACCAACTTCTATAGCTTTTCTGATAAAAGGCATTTTTTTCTGACAGTTTCGAACATGCAAAATTTATGCAGCTTTTATCCTAGAACGACAGCTTTGTATGCGAGACATATAGTTTTCAAGCTGACATTGCTAAAATTACTTTGAAACTTTTTGTTCTTTATTTCACGTAATTTCGATAGATTAAAATTTTATCTTCAGTGGTATGATTTTTAATATTTTTTTTACTTTAATCTACAATAAGTTCTTGTTGTAACTTATGGCACTTTACAAGCCCACTGACAGTTATCTGTCAGCGATTTAAGCCGAGTGAGCGTCTCTTGTTTTGTCAATAGCGCCAACTAGGGCCAAGAGTACGACTTAGTTACTGCATGCGTCATATTCGCTTGCACAACCCCTTTTTACAAGTGTGACATTCACACACCACACATATAGAACACAGAAGCAGAACAACTATGCCTGAACCGGTACTCGAACCCGAAATGCCGAGATCATGGGGAAGACACGCTACCCCTATGCCAAGATGCCGGCCATTTTCAGTAAGTTTGGGTAGTTATCCAGTTTTATTGCATCAAGTGCAAGTTGATACCTATACTCGACTCGAAGAATATAACTGATAATATTATGCTCCAGTATGAATGACACTTGGTAGTCTGTGGATATCGATTCTCACGCTTGTGGGGATACTAATAACTGATTTATACGAATACGATTCTAGTTTGGGATTTCGATTTTTCGATAGAAGCCCTGATGACCTTGGATTTTAGTACTGAGAAGAGGAACGGAATGGCATTGTTAATTGTTACTATAGGAGAAACTGGGGGTACATCATCCTTGCTAATAGCAATTGGAACAGGACAGTAAGTTCGACAATATTGGCCTAATATTTTTATCAGATATATCACCCGGTCAAAAACATAAGATTGGGAAGAGTGTCAATAGTATAAAAACTAATACCGAATACCTACGATTCTTAGTCTGTATCAGATACTGCTGTATATAAGGTAAAAGATTGATACAATGTCGAGCAAAGATAGCATATTCTTTTCTCCCCTTCGTAAAAGTTAGAGTAAAAAAATGAGCAAAATTTTTGTCATAAAACAATTAAAAAGACAAAGCAATGGTTTTGTAGATAAAAAGGAAATTTTCTTAAATTACTTCAAGGAAATCTTTAAAGAACAAGGCTAATATTTTTTTTCTTTTAATAATCTATTGTGTAAAGTTCTGGCTTGGTCACATTTTAGAATGTATTTTTAATCATATATAAAATAGATTCATTAAAAAAAGATACGCGAGAGAGAGCTTTAATTACAAAAAAAGCTTGATCTTTACAAAGATTCTTCAAGTTCTTCTTAAAAATTTGCCAATTCACAAACGAAAATCAAATGTGAAATCGGAGAAATAATGCTGCTTTGCTTTTTTTTTCTTTACTTTTGACGTAAATTAAAGATTGCCAAATAAACCCATTATCTTGGCGGTATTGATGAAATTTTGATATTTCATATATAATGGCGGAACATAAGAATAATCAAGTAACCCCAAGGACCATAAAAATAAAAAAATAGTTATTTTCTTTACAGTTAGAAAACTAATTATTAAATAGCAAAAAATAAAAAGTTTAACTAATGTTATTGCCGTTGTTCAAATTATTTTTATATTAAGTATGTATATATAATAGTGTCATATGCTAAAGAATAATGTAAAAATGAAATAAAAAACTGCCATTGCTTATGAAAATAATTTAAAAAGTTATATAATTATTATTTAAAAAGTTATTTAAAGTTATTTTTTAAATTCGCAGATTTATATATCATTACATTATTTCAATAAAACGATGAATTTCGGTTTCAGAGATGCATATGAAGAGCGCTAATGATTAGATTTCCTCAATCAAAATAAATATGCGCTTTGTAGGAGAAACAGAATTCTCGGGACCCGGGTTCAGGTGGGTTTTTCTTTCGAAATTAAGATAAATATTTGTTTTGTTTTGTTTTGTTCAAGATCATGCAATTTTTATCCATGAAAATTGGTACCTGTCATAAGTTGAATAGTATTTTGACCTTTTTGTTTTAATGTAAAACTAATACATTGGCCTCCAATTAGTCATAATCTGCAACTAAGGACCACATGGTAGTGCGCTTTCTCGGGTCTGGCTTTGCTCATTTGGTGCATTCTAATATGAATACTTTCAAGAAGGAAGCGATTTTTTTCAGTGATATTTTTGAAATCTCATTATCTAGAGATATTATTAAGGGCATTTGAAAACGCTATCCGTTAGAAGAGAATTTTTTTTTATTAGGAATGCCACCTTTCCCATAAACTTACAGTTGGAAATCACATTTCCACTTCAACAAGGCTCGATTTTATTTCTAAGCATTCACAAACTGCGACACAACAACAGTTCATTGTTAATCAATTTCTCTACAATTTATACCCTCTGAACATTCACAAATTAAGCTATTGACTTGCTCATGATCTTCTAATAACTTTTGGATATTATAAGACGTTTATATTCCCAAAATGACCTGAAGATTTGTCCTTGCTAGAAGATGGATATTGATGAATGAAAAGGAAAGTTCGTTACTACTTTGAAGTATATATAGATGGCAATTTCCATATCCATAAAATGTCTTTAAATCTGACCTTCTGAGGTCAGTGTCACGATTCCAACATTTTCTGAACAAGTGTTTTTGAAACCTGCATGGATTAAATCACTCTATATGGACGAAATCAACATACAAAAAAGATATACAATACAAATGAACCTGCAAAATTAGCGCTACGTTCCTTATCAAAAATATAACATCTCACTATCTGATAACTTGTGTTCTTTCAGGAGTCTGCAAATATGGAGTCTTCATTAGGTGGGTAAAAATGAAGCTTTCACCTATGTTTTCTCATCAATTTCGGTTGATAGTGATAGTTATTTGTTGTTGTTTCTAATGGCACATCATAGACAAGCCCACTGACTTTAGAAGTCAGTGATTTTAAGCCGAGGGTGCGTCTCTTGTTTTTACAGCAGCGCCATCTAGGGCCAAGAATACGACTTAGCTACACACACATCACAACCCTTTTTACTAGGCGGAATTCATTCATGCATTTCATTCACTTATCCACAGATCGTAATTTAGACCTGAATCAGAGAACGATCCTCTCTGATCCAGTACCCCCAGTAGTATTACTCTCGACATGGAGGACTTTGTGACCACGACAGATATATACTTGCGCCAGTCACCACACACACGGAGAATCTTCGGCCGGTGGGGTTCGAACTCGCAACCCAGAGGACGCGAATCCAACGTCATACCAACCAGGATATCACAGCCCTTTGAGGCCGCGGTGGCCTGGTGGTAAGGTCTCGACTTCGGAACCGGAGGGTTTCAGGTTCGGGACCCGATTCCACCGAAGAACTGTTGTGTAAGGAGGTCTGTTGCACGTTAAATCCGTCCTGCCGCTGGTGTGGTGTGGTGTGGAGAGGGGGTGCCAGCTCAGGTGTCGTCCTCGTCATCTGATCGCGGTTCAAAGTTACGAGGTCCGTCCTAAAGTAGCCCTAGTGTTGCTTCAAACGGGACGTTAATATAACTAAACCAAACCAATCACAGCCCTTTGACATCAAAAAATACTGAAAATGTCGAAGAAAAAAAATGTTCTCTTGTTATAAAGTTCGAGTCAAAATAACCGAAATCTAATTGGAATTAAACGAAGGATACTCTACCATTAGTTTGTAAACTTTTCTTAAACACAATTTGTAGCACATCACGTAACAATTTTTAACACACATTGTAAAAAAAAAAAAAAAAAATGATCTTAAAAGTAAATGATTTTAGGTACTTTCAAAACTGTATAAAATTTTATTCAATGGACAGTTCTTAATCAAACAAAAAGGAAGAAAAAAAAAAAGATCTATAATTATAAATAAGAAAAATTCTCATTGAAACAAAAAGCTCAGACAGATGTTATAATTATTTACATTCAGTTTGGGACAATTAAAAATTCCAACCTGTTGATTTATTGAAACACTTTCATGGACAGTCTATCTTTCTTTGTTTTGATATTACCATAAGCGAAAAAACTGAGAAATTTCTCTTCTTCCGCTTTTAAATCGTGCATAATATTGATAAGCTCGTCTTCTTTCAATTTTCCGCCAAATTTTTCAGGAAGAATCTCAGGAGAAATTGATGCATGTAGGTCTTTCCAATCATTTTTCTTCGCATGAAAAAATACCTGAAAAAAAACCTCAAATGAGTTAATTTCTCTAATATGAATATCAGTTCTTTACATCTGCATAGAAGATTTGAGTTAACTTACTCGATTCTTAATTTTTTTTGTCAGAAATCGATAAAGAACTTTTAATAGGAGTGGAAAAAACGAAGGCATATTAACCACATGTATGGCTTTCACTCGACAAGGGTAGGTATTCTGAAACAAAAGAATTTGAATGAAATCATATCACACGACAATAAGAAGATTTAATGTTGGGATTATGGATAATTTCATAATGCGTATTATTAAGCAGAAAATATTGCTTAATTATGCAGTTAAATGCCATATATTCAATGTCGTACTTAAAAACTTTGAACTTATTTTGTTTGTCTAAATACTACTAGAATAATTTCAATGAATATCATTTGATTTGTGCTGTTATACTTACACTTTACATTCAGTCAGCATTTCAGACAATTGTTGATGATTTTTTAAAATCAAACTCCAACCTGGTTGCATGTAAAATATATAAAAATTGAAATGTATTATTAGTTTTTCAGATATATAATAATTTTTAAATTTTTCTCACCTTTATGAAAAAAAAAGATTTAAAATTTAATTTTTGGTTTCAATACTATCAGTTACCAAAATATTCTAGTATTACTTTCAAAAATTTTTAAATTATTACTTTTAAGTGAATTTACATTTGTAGAATTTATAATCAGAGTTGATTACTAAACTTTCCATTACACATCTTTTTACGCCAACAAATGGTTCGTTATCGCATTTCAACAGAAATGATAATCAAACTAAGAAATTTTATGAATTCTGATCAATAAAAAGATTTTAAATAATAATTTTTCGAAAACATAAATGCTTTTAAAAATATGAAAAGAATAATGAATTATTTTTCTCACCAATAACGAATCGACAAACAAGCGAGTCCAGGAAGGTGTAAAAGCTAGATAACCATGGATGTCCATTCCTTCATAGTCAAAAACAAACGTCCCTCCACATATCTGATTGACTGGATTTTCTATGAAGTTATGAAGTGTGACTAATTCTAGGTAGAAGCGGTGTGCAAAAGTGTATTTTCTGTAGTCAATTGCTGAGTGGGGGAAAATAAAATAAATGTAACATTCTTTAAGATTAAGTAATAAAAATATAATGGTACTCAAAATAGGCAATAAATAAGAAATTAAATATAATAGTTAAATTAATAGCTTTAATATGATCAAGTCATGCAAAAATCCTCACTTTACCAATTGAGGGTTATCAAGCTATGACAAATTGTGTGTGCAAATCTTGACCAATTTGGAACTATTGCGTAAAAGATTGCATTGATTGCAAGAATGATTAATTTTGGGGAAAATTATATTAAAATTTTCTTGTTATCTAAGTCAACTATATTTGATAATGTATATTTTTCAAATAAAGTTTCATTGCAGAATTATTATATGTAATTGTTATACTGGAGAGACATAATAGCGTCTTTAAATTTTAACATTTAATTGAAATATATTTTAAAAAACGTGCACTATCAGTATTTAATTTATTCAGTAAATGAATAAAGGGTAAAATAAAATAATTTTTTTTAAAAGGTTGTAGGGAACTTTCAATAACAATAGATCTTCTTTGCTTCAGTTTATATATTTAGGAAAGTTCGGTGCGAATTTAAGAACTATAACTTTTAGGACGATGAAGATATGATGAATGGTTTATATCAAATTACATGGTCAATAATTTGTTTTCCTTTCTATGTAGTATAATAAATGCAGATAATAGACCAAAAATTGAATTGGATACCTCTTTCCTCAAATAACTGTCCTTGTTTAAAAACTTTCATTACTTTTGATGTTTCCAAACAACAGAAAACATGCAAAAAAGAAAGGAACAAACTTCTTTTTCTAGGCAAGACTATTTGTTGAAAATTCTATAGGCTGATATAAATGATACATTTTTTTAATTTTAAGAATTAAATTTTTAGAGTTTTAAATACATATAATTTTCAAGAGTTATAAACACATAAAATTTTTATTCATATTTTTAAAAAAATTATTGGCTTATCTTTTTACCAATACAAAGCAAGCGTTATAGTAATATTTAAAATAAGCTGCTATCATTCATATTCTTATATTCAGCAAATAATACATTGAATGGATCTATAGAAGTGTGATAAAAGGTTACTAATGTATGTATTGCCAAAAATACACCAAAGTAATCTCAATGACACTGAATAATTGCATTTATGAAAGGATGGTTTTGTATATAAAAAAAGTAAGCAAAATGTTGTATCTGAATTCACGGGGTTATTTAACAACATATGTTTTAAATAATACTTTTTAACTTCTAGAAATATATAATATTACTTTTCAGCAATGCAAGTTTCACCTTTGGTAAAAAAAAAAGATTTACAGATACTTTTAATGAATGTTGTGAGAACAATGATCCCTGATCTTGGCACAATTCGTTGCGAATTTGCGGAGAATTAAGCAACAGAAATGAAGGTTCCTGAATTTCTGGAAAATTTGGCGATATCTCTATCAGGCCTCGAGATCCAAGGATGTTTCTAGAAAATTTATGTTCTTTCCGAAAATGTATATAAACACGACAGAGCCAAAAGCGAGTCAGTTGAGTGAAATCCCTTTTTGGAATGTTGATTGTGCAGCTAGCTTTCTTACTGCACTCTGAATGCTTTTGCATTTATTCTGTCTGCGTGTGCTGTGAGTTTCTACAAGTGCTGTGCTTTGAGCACGCTTTGACAGTATTTTTTCAACCTGCGTGCTTCGTACTTTCTTATAGAATAGAATACCGTTGTTTTGTTAATAATATTATTGGACTTCTTGCACCAAATACTCACTAGAATATTTCCACAATGATGGAATCCAGCCACAACATATTTATCGATTTTTCTAATTTTTTAATGGCTTTCATTATCAGGTAAAGGAAAATTTTACTTGATAAATTTTTTTCTTTTGTGAAATAAATAAAGCCTTTCTTTCATATCTGTCAACGTAACAATACTTATAGCCTCACAAAAATGAAGCAATATACATGCTACAAATTGAGTCATCCGATATATATATATATATATATATATATATATATATATATAT
>JAPMOR010030753.1:295807-310035 GCA_026543865.1 Argiope aurantia | reverse complement strand
ATATATATATATATATATATATATATATATATATATAAAGCAAAATAAATAAACAATTAATGGGGGAAAATATCGAATTTCAAATTTGGTGACAATTCGCAATTTATATAATGCATATATGTAAAACGTCAAACAGAGAGTTACCAAATTACATCTTGCAATTACATCTTGTTTGAGATCTGCTTACCGTGAAAAAAGTCTACAAAATTATTATCATGTTTTAAATGGAATAAAGATTTATCGGAATTGAATACTTTTCCGGGATGGATTCAGAGTATATTGGTGAATAAAAATCATTCGTACAACTTTACAAATGAAAGATAAAAAATTTTAATGATAAAAATTTCTTTCGTATATTTTTATTTAATTTTAATAAATTTTTAAAATTAGTTTCAAACAGGATTTTGTACCAAAAATCCCCATTTATATAAATGCGTGCAATAGAATATCGAAATTGTGAATAATCGATTTAAGTATTTTAATAGTTCTCAAGTTAAACCAAAATAAATATTAAATTATTCAGTTTAAACTCATTAATGTTTTTGTTTTCACATGTTTCAAAACACTGAGAGTTCGTTTTAACATGATAAGATTTTTTATCTCATATCCCTTTGATAAATTATAAAGCATCAGTTCAATAAGCTGAGATAAGTAACCCAGTTGAATACAAGACGTATGAATAAAGTCTACAACACTATCATTCTGCGATATTTCACTCTCGAGGTTTGAACTTCCTTTGTTTCAATATTTCCTGTTATATTCGTACAATTCTGAATATATATATACTGAAATTATGTTCTTGATTTTTACTTTCTCGCTTACGTAGTAAAGAGAAAATATAGTAACCGTCAAAAAATTCGAACTCGAAATTTTGACGAATTTCAAAGTTTTAGACTTCCCTGAGTTCGAAAAACAGTTCTTTGAAAACTGTCCGTCTGTATGTGACAAAAATGATTAAAAAACGCTTTGATCTAGAAGATTGAAATTTGATATACGGTTTTTACATGAAATTTGCAGATATCTTTCAAATTCTGATCAAAATGTATTGAGAGGAAGTCTGTCTGTCCGACTGTTCAAATATAAGTTAACACAATAATTACAAAACGAAGAGAGCTAGATAAATAAAATTCGGTGCACATATTTAGCATCTACAGTGTAGACACCTCTGAAATTTTGAGCCAAATCCAATTAACGGTTGACTGTCAATCAGTCTGTGCTTTTAGAAACATGTAACCGTGGTTGTTCCAAAACGCAATGACTTTTATATGTTAAATTTGGTATGAGATTTTGTAACTACAAGTGCAGTTTTCACATTTTTATTTCGATAGATTGAGAAAAACGTGTCTTTAATACAGATCCGATTTTTGGATAGTATTAACGCCTGCCAGGGATTAATCACCAAATAACTGGCCTACTATAACACACTAGATTCAGTAAAAATGCTGAACTCATGTCAAAAGTTAATATTTCATAAATATTGTACGCTAATGTTATGTAAGGTATTCTGTGGAACGACAAGTTTATTAGAGAGTTCGCGAGAAAGTTTTGGGGAGACCACTCCCGCTGGTCTTAGATTGATTTAAGAGTTTAATAAAACATTTACCTGCTTTTCCAAAAAGTAAAAAGGAGTTATCCGCACATCTATAAGGAGATAACTTCAAATGATGTATACTTTCAGCTTCTTGAAGGGGAAAAGAAAATTTTTTGTAGATATCTAGATACACGTCTAACTGTTGGTAGTACTTGATAACTCGCTGAAATGCTTTCGAGGTATCATATTTAGATACCCTCATAAAAGGCGACAAAAATATCTCATCCAAACATGGTTCAAGATCCTTCACCCCTGAAATAATTGAATATCTACATTAGGATCCATATTCAACAAAACGTTCTGTTTGGAAATTTGAGGTATCATATTTAGATACTCTCATTGTAGGTGACCGATATTATTCGTCAAAATATATCAAGTCGCCTATGTGAAATTGCAAGATGGCTACTAAGTTAAACAATGCAATTAAGTGGTCATATTTAAAGACTAAATATTTAAATCCTACTCGGATTTTCATTTCATACTGAAAAATTCACATATTTTTTTTTATCACTTCTGAACTTTCATAGAAAGTGTTTTCTCTATTGATGATGATGTCGCGTCAACGTTACCACTGAAAGGGGGTGCAGTAGCTTCTGAGGGTAAAGACCCCTGAGCGCCCGAGGGCAGAAGTCTGACTTCTAGCACATATGAAGATGAAACTCACACATTCGCTTGCACAACCCCTTTTTATAGGGGGGCACATTCACACACCTCACGGATAGAACACAGATAAAGAACAACTATGCCCGAACCGGGATTCAAATCCGTGACGCCCAGATAACGGGAAAGATGCGCTAATCCCTATTAAAGGACGCCGGCGTTTGCTGTATTAGCCACGTCATATACTTTAGCTGTTAACTTGCTATTTGATACTACCAACTTGACATCTTTCCGTTATACAAAGTCACACCATTCAGTATATTGCAACAGAAAGCAGTTTTTGACATACGACATTTTGCTCTGTGAATGACCTTACGCTATTATATATAGAATCGTAGATGTACATCAGATTTTGATTTAAATCCCTCATTAGTTTAACTTGATGTAAGTACATCTATTCATGTTTACATGAATGCAGTATCTCTAAAAATCAGCAAGCGAGTTTCATTAATCTTAACATGTGGTTTTTGCATTCATATTTCAAGTCATTAACAAAAGTTAAATAAATAGAAGGGATAATGTTCGAATATCCATATTCTATATTTTTTTAGCTTGTGAATTGTGGAAATGTTATATGATGCACTTGCTGAATTTTATAATGACTTCCGTTTAAGACTGGCTATGCTGGAGAAAATGTGATAAAAAATAACAAACAGTAAAGTTAAATTTTGATTGATGTTTCATTCTGTAGATATTCCTGCACTGTGAATTTATTTAATTTAATGAACTTTAAACGCTAAAATCCCAGTTCTGATTACATGTAAAACTTTTGATTATTTTATTAGATAGAAACAACTTTGATAAAATTTGATATATATAAAAAGACTATTTACTTAGTCATGAATAATAAACTAGTAGATGACCTTTATAAACCACAGATTGCTTATATAAAGGTACATTTTTAATCTCGAAATACGTAAATTGTTGTCAGTCTATATTTACTATTTACACTACAAATCTTGTAAACTACACAGTAATAAAATAATTGTAATACAAAAAATAAATGCATTTTTAAATCCGTTAAGAAAGTAATGCGGTCCCAGAAATTGAATTTTTTTTAGTGATTTTTTCGCCAAACTGTTAATTTTTAAGAATTAGTAAATAGTTTTTTGGCGAAGATTTGAGTGATTGGCGAGAAATCGAGTCAAAGACATCATGATTTTTACTTAGCTCTTTCTTTATATTTTCAGCAGATCCATGATTTTTAACAATAAGCACATAAAATATTTAAATAATTTGAAACCTTTTATTTAAATACTAACAAAATATTATAAAAATATTACTTTTTAAGTCTCTGCGAAGTGTTTCTAAACATCTAGCTCTAGTTTCTTCAGTCTCATTTATTTCTTGCATATTTTTTACTGTGACAGGATCATTTGTATCAGTTGTGTCATAACGCAAAAATTCAGATCTTGAATAATCCATTTCCATCTAAAATGAAATTTTAAGTAAATATTATTTAAATATTTTAGCAAATACTAGCAGTTTTTAACGGTCAGTTGATTCGCTGGAATTAATAGTCGTTACAATTTCAATTAAATATTTTATTTAGATTCAATTTAATGGTCTACTCTGCAAGATATTTTTAAGCTTTAAATTTTGATACTCATATAACTAATACATTATAGACACCTTACACTATTCTGTTCATTCTACTCTACATTTGTCTAGTTTTCTGTCCTCTCTTCTAAAATTTCATCTTAAATTTGTAACAGAAATTATCAAGACTAAACCTGTAAACCTACAACTTGTTCAAAAGCTTTTATTGCTGAAACAAAGCATTTTTTGAAATATGAACACAGAAATATAATCGCTCAGCATAAAATTCTTATTTGCACTATAAAAAAAGTCTTAAGCAATATCTTAGAAGATGATTTAATAGAAACTTCTCTGATTCGATATAAAATTATGTTTCTTACACTACAAAGCAATTTTTAAATAAATAAGTAAGATAATATGTTTTTAAACAGTTTTTTTTTTTCTATTTCAGGAAAGAGCAACAATCATTAAAAATTAAAGCATTTGAAAACATTTTTCATTGCTTACTTTTGAAGTGAAACCTTAGATTTTAGTGTTGCAAAATCTCAAAAAGTATATTAAAAATGCACTTTATAAGAAAATCAATTTACTGTGGGATAAAATCACGTATTCATACCTTCATTTTAAACAATGAAAGAAAATTCCAAGATGAAAAATTTTTAGCAATAATAAAAATTATTTGAGATTCTTTACAATATCGAAATATATTGTTGTTAAATATTCTTTAAATATTTTTTTTAATTATTTAAAAAATGAACTTCAAAAACTGAATCGTTGAAATTTCTAGATAATGAAAGATTTTTCTGCTGTGGCAATTTTGAGATTAATAATTAAAAACTATCAAAAATTTGCTTAATATTTAATTAATATCGTTTGCTTCAATTTTAATTAAAAATTTCAAAACATCGCCTCGAAGTCATATTTGTTATCTTCCATGATATATTTGGACCAAATGTGGTATCTCAAACGGTCTGTTCATTAGATTGCCTTTACACAAACGTTCATCTCTATTAATAACAAAAATAAATGCATCTGCGAGCTCGTATGTGCGTGTGTCTGTGTGAAGCTGCACTCTACATGCCATGCTGGCTAGCTTAGAGTTCCAAAACTATCTCTATTATTATTTTCAAAGTTTCAATGCATACATTTGGTACTTTTCTCTTTAGTGAGAGTAATTCTAACTTCACAGATCTCAAAAGAGAGAAATGTAATTTTCCAAGACTGTTGGTTGATCATATTTCCCTGGCGAGGATCAGACTGAAGAACTGTTGAAATTCTTACTTGGAAGAATATGTTTCAACATGACTGCTAGTTATTATTCCTTCTTTGATGAGAATCAATTATAAATTTAATTTATCCCTTCCATGCTTGAAAAACGATTGACTATTTTAAAAACGCATATTTTTTATGCCAGTTTTAAAAACGCTCATCATAAGCCAGACCAAGAATTCTCTCCTTAACAAATAAAAATAAATGAATAAATAAAGCAAAACCAAATAAAATAAATAGAAATCTGCTATCGCAAATTTCAAGTTATCATGTGAGGATATTTTTTTTTCTCTTCATCATGTTCTCACATGACTCATATTTCGCAATCACCACCAATTAGAAAAGCGTTTTTGATTATTTCAAAATCAGTCGAGTTCTAAAATTTCTTCCCAACGCCTGAATTTTTCTTCTTGAAAAATCAGTTTAAACCGATTTTAAACAATCACGTGACTATCAGATTACTCATGCGTCAATATTTAGAATTTTTTTTTTTTTTCAAAATCGTGTAAATTCTAAAACGTTATCTGAATGACATTTTTTTCTTCATTTTTCTTTTCTTTTCTTTCTTTTTTGCGAAAATCCGGTTTAAACTAGTTTTGAATGGTCACGTGACTATCGTATTGCGCAGTCGTCATCTTTTAGAAAAACGATTTTCCCCCCTTAATTTCAAAATTATTTCAGCTACAAAACTTTTTTTGCGAGATAGAAAAATTAAAAATACAAGTAAAAAAATTATATTATTATTATAATATATACTATATACTATAGTAATAAATATAGGGTGGTCATAATTATACTTACCCTATAAACATCATCATACAACACAAACGGGTGAACGGATTGTAACGAAATTTGGCATATAGACTATACACAAGATGTTCTTACGGAATTTCAAAAAAAATTATTTGGTTCCAAAATATTTACCAGAGGGTGCTTTTTCCGGAAAAACATTAATTTAAGCACGATAAGCGACCAAAACGGAATACAGAAACAATATTGACTAGTTATTGATCATCTTGTCATCGAATCCTATTATGTAAAAATAAGGAAAAAGTAACAGTAAGCTGTTTGAGAGAGAGAGAAAAAAAAACACAGTTCAGTTTACAGAAACAAGAACATATTAGGACAAAATAGCACAAGAGGAGCAGTTAGTTACTAATCGTGTCCAGGATGACGTAGAGAAAGGTGCTTTATTTGACAACCCTCATTCACCTGCCCATCGCAACACCGTCTCAACAAGATGCCATCATCATTACAGCCGGGAAAATCGACATAAAACATGACAATGCTTACAAACGTTTCTTACCCTAACCTGTTTTCATAAAGCTTCCTCTTTTTAGGAAACATGCAAATCTCGACACTTTTTCCTAGAACTGACAGCTTTACCCAGTTTTACATTTTATTACTCAGAGCTCTTGTTCTGGATTCTTAATATTTTTTCTGTATTACGTTTTGGTCGTTTATTATATTAAAATTAATTTTTTTCCGGCAAAAGCGTCCTCTGGTGGACATTTTGGAACTAAATTTTTTTTCTCGATATTCCATAAGCTCATATCGTGTATAGTCTATATGCCAAATTTCGTTGCAATCCGTTCACCCTTTTGCTTTCTATGATGCTGTTTATAGAGGAAGTTTAATTATAACCACCCTGTATATGTTATACAACCAAAACAACATCATGTTTCCGCATGATAATAAATACAAAGGACACGTTTCGCTTGCTTCTAAAACTTGGAGAAGAAATCAAAATTTTTTTCATCGCTATTATCCATATGTTTATCTTATAAACCTTCGGAGGAACTAAAATTCAGAGCTTTTCCGTTTACTGACGTGACCTTTTAATCTCATAGTAGAGCTGTGATATTAACCTGTTTTTGTTATATTTCTGGAAAGATGATTTTATTACAATCAATACAGAAACAATATTGAAATCAAAACAAATGTCAAAGAATAATAATTATACTATAAATTCTTATAACTCATTTACTTACAATATTTAAATTAAACAAATACCATAGAAAAATAATTAAATCATTTAAAAACAAATATCAGAGAAAAATAATTAAATCATTTGAAAGCAAATATCAGAGAAAAATAATTAAATCATTTATAATCAAACAAATATGAGAGAAAAATAATTCAATCGTTTGAAAGCAAAGAAAAATCAAAGAAAAATACTTCGATCGTTTGAAAGCAAACAAAAATCAGAGAAAAAAAATTAAATCATTTGAAAGCAAATAAATATTAGTGAAAAATAATTAAATCATTTGAATGCAAACAAGTAAGATAGTAACAGTTTTAAAACAAAGAATATATTATAACAGAAAGTAATTAATAAGACATAAAACATTCATTACTTTACCTGCGAAAAAGATATGCAAATTTAACTTATCGGAATGTGTACTTTAAAATCTGAAAACAAATCTCATAAACTCCCCATGTGATGAAGATGCGATTTTTTCCCCCAAGATAGTAGAGTTTTGATATCTCAATACCTGAACAAAGCTCAGTTGATTTTTATCGGCGACAAAAACTAGAACATATTAATCGCACGTGGATGTTAGTGTCATTGAAGAAAAGGCAATCAAAAAGATTAAAAGTTGCTTAAAAAAGAATTTAAAAACTGCTCTCTGTTTAATATGAATGGCATCTTATCAATTTAGAAATAATCGGTATTTAAAAACGTTTCTAAAGCGTTAAAATGAAGACTAAATATTGGGAATGTCATTTTTCATCGACATAACTTGTCGTATATTCTCATCAATACAAAAAAAATTTTTTTTTTAAATATTTGGTTAAAAAATTTCGTTTTTTTAAATTTCTATCTCTTTGAGATTCAAAAAATTCTGAAAGACTAAAATGAAAAATAAATATTCTCTCTTTGACTTACCTTCTCGTACACTTTCACATAAGAATACTATTTAAAACGTTTCGTAAAAATCTCTCTTTTTTGGTCTCTCTTTTCTCTTTCTTTTTGAGATTCAAAATAAAATTTGGAAGTATCAAAATGAAAAAAAAATACTAAAAATGATTTTTGTCTTTGATATAATTACTCATACATTTCCACATGAAAATATTATTTGAAACATTTGATCAAATCTCTTTGTCATCAAGATTTTTTATTTATTTGCCATTTAGAATAAATTATTTTCGGCTTGCAGAAATACTGTGGAAGTATATAAATTGTCTATTTTTACTATAGTTTTGTACTGCAGTTACATGTTTTGAGATTAATTAGTTTCAATCATGATTTCAAAAATTATCATTGTAAAAGGAAACTAATTTTAATTTTATTCTAAAACTATGAAATTAAAAGTTTATGGAAAATTCTTAAGTGTTAATGATACTTGTTTAATTCTCGTGTAAATTTTTAATAAATTTTCAGCAATTTTTAAAAAAATATTTTTTAATCTAATTTTTTTATAAGAGATTAATATATTGCTAACCAGAAGGTCTAACCGTATTCATTGTTTCACCAAACGTTTAATCACATGAAAGTTTATATTATCATCAAATATTTAATTTTTCTATTGTTGAAAGTTAAGGAAGAAAGATTCTTTTTAATATCTATGGACTTTATAAGACGAATTCGAAAATAAATAATATCTTGAAATTTAGTAGAACTGCATTTTTTAATAACCCTGCAATGTTGAGGAACTGGTCTCCATTAGACAGGCTCATATGCTCCATGAACAAAACATATATAAGGCAATTAAAAATAACACAGATTAAATATCAGACAATTTAATAGAACCATAAACATGAAGTTTAACCTAAAATATTTCGCTGAAATTAAAGGTAACCAATATAATCCACGAGTCAGCTAAATCACTAAATGCAAATTGTTCAAAAATAAAAAAAAGTTTTTTTTTTAATTCTTAGCTTAGAATTCGAAAAAAAGAAAGAAATCAGAATTAATTAGAATTAAATCAAATGAATTAACTTTATTTTAATAGCAAAGTGACAGAGACAAAAAAAACCCCTGGTATTATCAACAAATTAGTATTTAAAATTTTCAAAATAGTGAAATTTTATAATAGTCAATTCACAAAATTGTCACCTATACATAAATACCTATAAATATATATTATCTATACATTATAGTGACCTATATATAAATACCAGACATAGAATATGGCATATTAAAATATAAATACAAGATGATGAATAACATAAATAACTAAGAAACCTTCAAGTAAGAAAAATGAATACAATAATCTCTATATCTACATTCTTCAAGTAATCAGAAAAATAGAGCTGGAAATGGCGGAAAAATGCCAATCCGGCAAATCACGTACTTGGATAAAATTGCTTAAGAAAAAGCAGATAAATGAATAAAAACTGCACACTTAATCAATATTGTACATCATATAATTACTTTCTCGTGTTCAAAGTATACAGAATGGATTGTAATCGTTAAAAAAAATTCAGAACCGTGATTTTGACAAATTTCGATGTTCCAGACTTCCGTGTTCAAAAACCAACACCTTTATGACATTACGTCTGCCTATCCAACTGTAAGAACGACAATTTAAGCTCTTTGAGATATAAGGATGACATTTTGTATATGGACTATGAAGATTTTTGGATTTCTATCAAATTTTGAGTGATATCCATTCATTTGTCTATCTAGCTATACAACAACATGTCTATCTATCTAGGTATACAGTCATATGTCTATCTAGCTGCAAGTGTATCCGAAATCTCAAAAACGTAAAGAGTTAGGTATATGATATCTGGTACACAGGTTTAGTATCTAAAATGTAGATTATTTTCAAATTTTGAAACCAAATCAATTTAAGAGCTCTCTGTCTATCTGTCGAATATATATAAAAGTATTAACTCATAAATTCAATGATTTAAACCATAAAATTTGTCCTGTAATCTTTTGATTACGACTGTAGTTTCTTATCAAATTTGTTATCAATCAGCTTGAAAAAAAGACACCAAAGCCCTACAGATTCAGTAAAAAATGTTAAATTCACGCCAAATAACTATAATTCGTTATAACATGCTAGGCACTCACAATCTTAACCAAGGTCCACAATCTTACACAGGGAAGGAGATAAAACGTTTATCAAAGATTATGCGAGATAGTTACGGTGAGATTATTCGCAGCACTTAATTTATACAAATGTTTGTTGCTGTTGTTTTTGTGACTTATGCCACTTTACAAGCCCACTGACCGTTATCTGTCAGCGATTTAAGCCGAGTGGACGCCTTTTGTTTTTCCAGTACCGCCAACCGGGGCCAAGATTGCGACTTAGCTACTTCATGCGTCACAGTCGATTGAACAACCCATTTTTACAGGGGGACGCATTCACAAATAGAACGCAGAAGAAAAACAAGGCCCGAACTGGGACTCGAACCCGGGATGCCGAGATTACGGAGAAGACGCGCTACCCTTATGCCAGGATTCCGTCGTATGTTGTTTTAAATAATTTATCTACTGAAGATGCTTTATCTTTGTAATTCCGCTTTTCTAATATATCGACTAATAGTGACTGTCTTTATCTTTCATAGAATATATATGGATTCATTTATGATGAACAAAACATTCTGTCCATTAATATTATATTTATAATATAAATAACATTTATTTTTAGCAAATATTTCAGCATTACTTCCTCCCAAATTATACAAAACAAATGGATTTCGATAAATTTATTCTTAGTATCTCTCCTTTGTAATTCAAATTCACATATATTAATGAAATTTGTATCCAACTGTCTTTACATGGTAACGCGAAGTATCTCTGGTTGGTCAGGATGTAATTTTACGTCAATCTGTTTCCATTTAGAACTGCTGCACAAGGTGTTAATGGCGGAAAATGTAAAATTTCATAGGCTTAAAGAGAAATTAAACTGAAAGCAGGGTGATATTGCAATTGAATCTTAGTTTTAAGCCGTTTTCAAAACCTTAAAAATCCGAATTTTAATGATTATGCCATGTATTTGGATTCTAAATAAATAAACAAGAAAATTTTCTTAATTCACCTAAATTAGTTAATCGAATTATTGCTTCTATTGAACATTTTAAAAACCTTAATTAATGCCCTTAGCTGGCAGTTTGAATTATATTAAAAATTCTAAGTAAATATTAGAATTTTGGATGACAGAAAATCGGGCATTGTGGCCAAATGACAATATTTTGAACAAAGTAAGATTTCGTTATACCAATTTGACAATAGGGTTTGAAAACAGAAATTTCAAAAAACAAAACAAAACAAAAATCTCTTGCGATCATAATTTGAAAACATGAAGAAGAAAACTTTCTTACCTGCTGTCAGAAGCTCAATGTGTGCCCATGCAGCAGATATCCAAGAAAAGATTCTGATTTTGTCTGGTGCTTGGAGCTGAAATCAATTAAAGAAAATAATTTCATTATTAATGAGGAAAAAAGTCATTAAAAAGAAGAATTTTCATTGTTTCTCGTAATAATATCATAAATTTTCAGCAGTTTCCTGTTAGAAACCACTGGATTACAAATTTAACTAATTATACTGATATCAGAAATAAGGATTTAAATAAAATATCCCGTGATTTCCTTTACATAATTTTAAAAGTTATTCAAATTGAAGTGATACAAAGACGAGATTATTATATTTGTTAGAGTTTTGAAGGTTACATTGATGAATTGCAAAAAAAAAAAAAAAAACTTATATTTCGCAATAAAAGCAGAAATGTTGAAGTTAAATTTAGTTTTAATCTTAAGGAAGTTGCATTCTCATAAGAAGAAATTCTAAATGCCTTTTTACCACGTCATTATCTAGCTTTAGTAAATTAATTTTTAAACTTTTTCTTCTGTTTAGATACATAAGTACGAAGAATAGTAAAAAAGTAGAAGGACTTTTGCAATTTCTTTTTTAAGAGTTTGGTAACTCAGCTAGAATCCAGCGCTGAATTAGTGTAGTCTGCGACACTTCTATGCAACGTGTCACTCTATTACCGTGTTAGTTGTTGGAGTGTAGCAAACCGTTAAATATGGCAGCTCCATTATCGATCTGGGCCAAGTAAATCGTTATTGTAGTCGTTTATTTCACTGTATATATTTCACTGTATTTCAACAGTAAATCGTTACTGTAGATAAAACTTGTGCACAACATCATGAACTGGAAAGTAAGGTTGCAAGCATGGTTTGGAAACACTCATCATCACCAGAAATTAAAAAATTTAAACGCCAATCATCAGCTGGTAAGATTATGCTAATACTAATCTGGGACATGGAAGTGTAGTAGTCGTTTATTTCACACCAAAAGGAGAAATTGTAAGCAGTGAGAATTTCTGTAATGTGCTGCGAACTAAATTGAAACTTGCAATCCGATCCAAACGTCATGGAAAATTGCGAAAAGGTGTCATCCTACAGCAAGATAACGTTCGGCCACATTCTGCTCAACAGACTGTCGAAAATTAAAGGAGGGGGGATTCAGAGTTCTGGAACACCTGCCATATAGTTTAGATCTTGATCCAAGCGGTATTTATACATTTGGACCATTGAGAAAAGCTATAAGGAAAAGAAGATTTGCAACCGATGAAGAAGGCACTGATGCGGAGCAAAATTGGTTACAAAAACGTAAAATCTTTTTTCCACGGAATAAAAAAACTTATGAAACGTTGGGAAAAATGAGTTGAAGTTCGGGGTGATTATGTAGAAAAAAATGTATGTTTCAGTTTTATAGCATTAGAATAAACGCAACTTTGTTCAAATGTTTCTTTACATTTTGACTCTCCCTCGTATATAAATCGCAACCTCCGATTCACCGGGAGGCACACGGAAAAACTTGAATGACCCGATCACCGCAACAGCAACATTGGTGGGAACTGTGGATGAGTCCTAAGAGCTATCACCGCTCAAGGCTTAATCCTTCCCTAAGGAAGTACGTCCCAACATCGATAGGAGGAGCCAGACCCCCCCCCCCACTTTTTCGTGTACCCTCAAGGGTAGAGAGAACCAACCATCATGCCGGAAGATTATGAATTATGAGGTGCCATTCCCACATGGGAATCTCTCGTATATAAAAGAAAACTTTACTGAAACCATATGTACAAGGTGATTATGAATGAATTTCCGATTACAAACTAAGAAGTACTGGTAGAAGTGACCATCAATGTATACTGAATGTATTTAAATTAATAAAAATAAATGTAGAGGGGTATTTAACGAATATTAGAGCGTTTAATTCGAAATATCGCAACGTAATAATATTTCGTGGTTTCTCAAGTATTGATTTCGTTTTTAAAATGCACTCTTAAATATACAGCCTATGATAAAATGCATACAAAAATTATTTTATATTTTCATAGAAAGTGTCAAAAAACTTCCTATAACAAAGAGATGAAAAGTATTGTTTTAAATATAACTTGTGTGTGTGCGTGTGTGTGTGACTTGTGGCACTTTACAAGCCAGCCAACAGTTATTTGTTAGCGATTTAAGCCGAGTGAGCGTCTCTAGTTTTTTCAGTAGCACAAACTAGGGCCAAGTAAAATAAACCTAAAATATATTAAACATTTATTAGATTAAAAATGTATATGCAAATAAAATTAGGATCATGAAAAACTGATTTTCTGAATTTCAAAGCATTGTATTAAGGAAAAACTAATGAGTACCTAGCACTTAAAAAATTCCCATATACGAAATTTCACGGTTCTAAATAAAATAGTCGGCCGCGTAGTAATTTTTGAATCTTTTTTCATCCTACATGTGGTATTCAGTTTCCAGAAAGTATGTCAATCTATAAGCGCAATTATGTTAAATTTTACTTTTAAATTTTATGCAGCACATTGAGGTTTGGTTTGTTTAGGTTTATTGCTACAGGAGCCATTCGTCTGCCATACTGCATTTCTGAGTAAAGTTTTGAATTGTTTCCAAACTTGCTTTTCTTAATGTAGTGAAGAATGTTATTACTGCACATTTACTATTGTTGTTTCATGTAATAAAATCATTATTTTCCCCAGCAAACTATTCTTTCTCATCTATTGACAAAGTTCCCATAATTGGATTAATTTTTTGCCAAAGGACTTTTTTTTTAACATTTTCTTAAATCTTGAAAAGATGTGAAATTCATTTTTGTACTTAAATATTTTTGAAAGATAACGCCAAAAATTAACTAACATTCTAATTAAAATTTCAAACTAAGTCGCTGAAATCTCTCTCTCTGTATATATATATA
>JAPMOR010030753.1:285672-295707 GCA_026543865.1 Argiope aurantia | reverse complement strand
TAAAATTAATAACATAAATGGTTAAATAGACTCAAAAAATTTCATGATCCTTGTCAATGAACTTCCACGTGTGCCCCCTTCGTCGCACGGAGAATATCAAGTCGATAGTCAATTTCACGCCAGGTAGAGGCAAGCATGTCGGCATTCACAGAGCCTATTGCGGTTGTAATTCTGAATTTTAGGTCATCAATGCTCGACACTCTCCTCCTGAAAACGTTGTCTTTTTCAAACCCTCAAAGGAAAAAGTCCAGCGGCGTTATGTCAGGTGATCTGTGTGGCCAAGGAATTTGACCTCCTCGCCCAATCCGTCTTCATGGAAAATGGTCATTCAAAGAAGTACGAACGATGGTACCCTAATGAGGTGGCGCACCATCTTGTTTCAAAAAGACATGTGGCTGAAGCTCTTCTAGTTGTGGAAATACGAAATTTTCCAACATGTCTAAGTATACGACTGATGAGACCGTCTTTTCTGTAAAAAAGAAAGGCCCAATGACTCGGTCGTGCATTAGTCCGCACCACACATTAACCTTTGGGGAATCCCTTTGTGCCTCACTTTATTCATGGGGGATTTCAGATCCCCATATGCGCACATTATGGCGATTAACAATGCCAGAAACATGAAAGGAAATTCATCGGAGAACATTATGCGCTTCAGAAAATCAGCAGCCTCTTCTATCCTCCTTAACATATCTGTTGCAAAGGCCATCCTCCTAGGCCTATCGTTCGGTTCCAAAACTTGAACAATTTGACCTTTGTATGCATGCAGTCTTAATTTTTTCTTAATAACCTTGCGCACCGTCGAAATTGGCATATCCAATTCTGTTGCCGCTGATTTCACAGATATTCTAGGATTGTGTAAAAATGTCTCTCTCTGACACGCTCAGTATCAAAATCACTTGTGCAAGGACGTCCGGAACGTTTCTTATCTGCGATACTTCCAATTTCTAGAAAATTCTTTTTCCACCGCAAGATGCTGTTTTTGGATGGAGGATCTGTTTGGTAAATTCTTCTGAAACTTCTCTGTGCTTGCACTATCGATTTCGTTTCTATGAACCACCATAAAATCTGTGCTTTCTCTTGTGGTGTATGCATTCTCCTTAATATCCGCTCGAATAAAACATCACATACAAAAGTACTACATAGAACAAACACATCAAAAGTAAACATAACATTTCAATAGTTGCAAAAAAAAACAACAAAAAAAAAAAAAACAGAGAGAAAAATGCAATTAATAAGCAGACGATATTTAGAAAAGTACAGGTATTTAGACTGGAAAATTAAATTATCTGAAATTAACCACACGCGCAGACGACATTTACAAAAGTAAAAATATTCAAATCTGAAAAGGAAAATATCTGAGTTATTCCATTCATAAATGCCATACGTTTGTTTATATCTTCATTATTTTATGAGTTATTAAACATCAAAATGGGTCCGGGACTAAATAAACACCCTGTATATATTGTACAGATACAAACACACACTAATTCATCTTTATTATTAATGGAGAATTGCACCGAAAGTGTACTACAAAAAGTAATTTAAAATAATTATTAACCACCAAAGCTCCTAAGATTTTCTGCTATAACTTTGGTTATTTAACTTGTGACAATGATATCTCAGCTATTGTTAAAAGGATAACAATATTTGAGAAGTTGTTTTCATCTAAATGGGTACGTAATAATAATGAATTCTCTGAAATTCCGAAAATATCGCTTATCAAATTACTTTAGACATTAAAAAAGTACCAATGTAACAAATTAGGTTCCAAAATTTTCCAATCAAATAAAAAAGAAATACATTTATTTTAATTAGTAATATTAATATCTATTTATGAACCTATTTATTTTCTCAATTTCAGCCAGTAAAAATATTTTCATAGATTCTTACTATACTGATATTCTAATTTTTGAACAGGTCTTCCTTTATTTAAAGATGTGGAAGAAAAACGAGCGATTTGCTACTGCGCCGGCGCAACGGAAGAAAATTATAAATGGTTTAAGATGTATAACATTAAAATATTTTTTTCCTTTCATGTATGAGTATACTTTGGACAGCGGAAATAAAAGGAAATTCAGATTGATTTCAGTCATAATTTTATCATTATGATTTATATTGTCTAACTATTAGTTTGGAATATCAACGAAAATAACACAACGTTGCTTGCGCGATTGAAAATCGTCGAAAATACTTTAAAGGCAGAATTTTGAACCAAAATCTATGAAATTTGCAAGATATTAAATTTTTCGAGTAATAGTTTCTATTAAAAAAATTCAAGATTTTTCAAGATTAAAATTAAATATCAATCCAAATTTCGACATTTCTTTTTAATAATCGCACCAAGATCATTTTAGCACCAATATTAAAAAAAATAGTACTTTCCTTATTTTTTATTATTTGGATAAATTAATTATAGTCAAATTTTACGCACTTGTTATTTAAGAAAGGAAAAGAACATTGTCAACTTTTCGAAAACAAAAATTAATTAAATACTCAATTAATTAGAAATAAAACAATTTTTTTTTTATTTTCCACACTAACTTCGGGAGATATTAACATATCTCCATTGTTTTGAAATTGGGCATTTTAGCTTTACAGTCATTTCAGTTTGTGATGAATTTGTTTGATCTTGTGATGTTTCCATTAACTTTTAAGAATTTTTTAAAAAACACTATCGCAGATCATTTTGAAATAAGAAAATTATAGATAATTTTTTGTTCAATAGTTTTAAGGTTTCATATACTCTACAGCTATTTTTTTCTTAAATTTTTCATCTTTGACATATATTTAGACAATGTATTTATTTGTTTTAAAATAGTAATTTAACGAAACTTAAAAGAAATCATCGTAGAAATTCAAACGAAAGAAAAAAAGTAAAACTTTTGCGAAATTAAAAAGAAATATATATTTTTTTTATTGTTGAAGAACAAGAATACATATGAACAACTTTTGCCAGAGCACATTAGCAAGATTGAAATAAATAAATAAAATAGACTATAAGTAATTTGAATTAGGAACAACTATTGATTTAGGTTATTTTACCATTAATGAAAAATTGATCGTTTAATTAACTGTTTGAAAATATTCTTTAAAATTTATTTTTACTTCAATATTAATGATAAAATTCTAAGCACAAATATAAAGAAATATTATCAAAATGTAGATGGAAACACCTATCAGTGATTTTTAATAATCGTTTGGTACAATTGATATTCTAATTTAAATTTTTAAAAAATCAGTCAATAAAAGTACTTTGTAAATTGTAATATTTTATACAATGTTGTTTTTAAGTTAGAAACAGCATACATGAAAGAGTTTTAATTTCGATCAACGCGGAATATATCAAGTAGCCTTTTTCTAATTATAACAAATTGTTAGAAGAATTTTTATTTTACAATAATACTTTTCATTGTTTTGATTATTGAATTTATATGCAAACATATTGAAACAATATTAAATACATTCTTTTGTGGGTACGATACAGTTTTTGTATAATTAAGAGTAAATTTTATTAAAAAAATGTAATGTAAAAATGTAAAAAATGTAAATGAAAACAAAACAAAACGAATCATTAGCCAAAATATAATACAATATTTTGGATTTGAGATTCGAATATTTTATAATTTATTTTCTTTTCGTCTCAGTGAAAAAGAAACATTACTAGATAAATTCACTAAAAAGTAGAATTTCGTTGAAATTTATAATAAATTCACGAGAAATAGTTTTAGATTGCTAATAGATTTAAATATTTCGTATAACTTTTATAACATTCAAGATTTAATTTGTATTCAGAAAATGTCAGAAATGGTGCAACTTATAGTACTTATGAAGGCGATATGATCTTGGTCATAAATATTGCGTCTCATGGGCCGATTACTTGAAAATTGACTTCACTCACTGTGGTCCATTTATTTCTATAACAATGAAATGGTCTTTCTCAATGTTGATTGCCAAACATCTCGAAGCTCGACTTATCTTCAGTATAAAGTTAACTCGGAAAGTACAAACCGATGTTAAGGATAGGATTGGTGAGTTGCGTGTTGAACCTCTCGACTTCAAAGCTTACTAGTGACATGTTTAAGTGCTTTACGCCAGCTTCCTGGTCTAAGCGGCAGCGCGTCGTCCTCGTGTTCTGAGCGTCCCGGTCTCGAGTCCTGGTTGGAGCATGGCTGTTTTCTACCCTGTTTCGATCTGTGAGGTGTATGAAAGAGCCTCCCACTAAAAAGGGGTCGTGCAAGCGAGTATGTGAGTGTCATCTTCATATGAGCTGAAGTCAGACTTCTGCCTTCGGGTGCTCAGGAGTCTGTACCTTCAGAAGCTACTGCATCCGTCTTCCACCAAGCTCTTACTTGATTTGAAATGGTGTCCAATCTAAAAGGGATAAGCGACAGCATAAGTCTTTTACTAAATATTCGTAAATAGGTTTTATTCATTTGATAATAGCTTGATTTTCATGAGTTATTTTCTAATCCTCGATACAAGATGGTCATAAAATGATTTTCCAATTTTGGCGGAATCTTTAAATAAAATCAATGATCGGAATGAAATCAAATTTCTTTTGCGGATTACAAATAATATAAGAGAGATAAATCCCGAAAAAAAAATTGTACCAGAAGTTATTATTAAAAAGTTATTTTGCTCTGTGCATCATTCATTTCTATGTGTTTATTTTTTATCATTGAAAATAAATATAATTTTGAATAATTCATTTTTAATGGATTCATTGAGATCTTTTAACTTCCTCGTATATATTGTATAAAGAAAGTATAGTCAAAAATTTCGAACTCCAGATTTTGTCGATTCTCGAAGTTTTAGACCTGCCTGTGTTCGAAGAACACATTTTTGGAAATTTTCCATCTGTCTGCTTGTGTTAAAGAGAACTCACAGATGCTTTGAGCTAGACAGTTGAAATTTGGTATATGGTTTTTACACCAAATTTGCAGATTTCTGTTAAATTTTGAGATAAATCTGTTCTGAAAAAGTTCGTCTATCCGATTGTTCGAATATAGGTCAACACGATAACTACAAAACGAAGAGAGCACGTCTTAGCTACCCACGTATCACATTCGCTTGTACAACCCCTTTTTACAGGGGGGCACATTCACACATCTCACAGATAGGACAGCTGAAGAACAACCACGCCCGAACCGGGACTCGAACCCAGGACGCCCGGGTCACAGGAAAGGCGCGCTACCCCTATCCCAGGACGCCGGCACCACAGTGACTAATATTTCTTACTGTAAGTGGTTCTCTGGGATGACACGTTTATTATAGAATATGCGAGGGAGTTTTGAGGAAACCATTACTACTGATTTCGTTTCGTTTACGTACAGCCTTTTTCCTATCGTGACTTTTATTAACCTTCAAGAGGGCACGCGTTTGTGAGACAGGCATTAGAACAGATTTTCTACTTGCGTTTTATATCTTTTTAACATAGACAGCAGCGAAAAAGAGATTTTGACTATTCTTTCAGGTAATTTCGACGAACTATTTGTCAACGTTTGGAATTCGAAACATTAATAAGATGGAATTTTTTGATTTTATTCCTTTGTTGTTGAAGAAATATATATTATTTGTACAATAATATAGCTCTAATCAACATCGATTTTATTCATTCTGCAAACAATATAGCTACTTAGATGGAAATATCTGCGGCAGCTGACGAAAGTTTTAATGGAAGAACGCTCCGAGCATATACTGTCTTCTACTTTATAAAGCGAGATAAGCCTAAAAATGTTGAAAAGCATTTCAGAACTAGATTTTGATAAAATGACTGATGTTTCATCATGTGGAAAAGATTCAAATCTACCAAAATGATGAATATAAAAGAATAACAAGATTTAATTGTGAGATTTGACAGAAATTTATATGTTTGGAGCTTATAAAGCACATTTGTGCAGATTGCAAAGATTCACTGAAATAAATATGAAACTGACTTTTCATTTGTAATATTTTAATTTCAGTTCTTTTTTCTTATTTTCAGGGAGTTTCAACAAGAATATTACAAATCTAAAATTCAGTTGAAATAATGGCGGTCTCATTTATTTTATTTTCACGTCTTTGGCTATTTTTCTGGACATTTTATATTGTTTCTGAGTTTTCTGACTATACTAGTCGTCTTTGGGCTACCAGATTGTTTGCTCATTTTATTGATTTATTAGGCTGTTAAATGATTAATATTGAATTAATTTTATAAAATTTCACTTCATTATTTAATACCGTTGTAAAACATGAATTTAATTGAATCAATTACTGTTGTAGAAATTCTAGAATGCATGCACAAAAAGTCCTAACTAAGAATTGATATTCAAATATAGCCATTTTTTTAAAAAATCTTAATTCTAACACTGGTAAAAACAGTTACTAAACGTTTTGGTGAACATTTGAATTAGCTTGAATTTAAACATAACATTTAAAACAATGTTGCTGGTTGTGTATTAAATTCAAAAAAATTATTACAAATAAAGGAAAAAAAAGGAACTAAGATGAAATTGATGTTATTAAAAATATTTTCTTTATTTACTTTAAAGATAATACATGTAGTTGTGAAACATATGGTCAATAGTCTCCGTAGTTAAGTCATAGCAATTACCCATCCAGTGACGATTAAAACTACATTCACACTCTATATTTTAGCGTCTATTACTTGAATTTTTTGCATCTTGTTTCTTCTGACTGAACGGAGTTTGTAGGATTCCCTGAGTATTTCTAATAATATTTTGAAGCTCCATTAATTAAGAAAGCTTTGAACTAATTATAGATGCAAAAATATTCTATGATGCTCTCTGAAGCATTCCTCTAACTCTTTATTTATATTTGGTTATTGCCAATAGTATCTATAACAACAATTTCTATGCTATGTACATAAGCGTTTTATAAATACATTAGCAACCTTTAGCGACCAGCTTATTCACCAAGATTATTGATTTTTTTTTTTTTAGTCTGTGAAAAATTAATGTGGAATCTTAAATTTTTTAACAATTTTGATAAGATGGAAAACTTAATTTTACTAATTAATATGGACTAATTAATTTACTAATTACTAATATTTTTTAATTAATGTGGAATCTAAAATTTTTTAACAATTTATTTCACTTTGTCATTTGATAAGATGAAAAACCTAATTTTACTGACTAAATCAAAGCAAATTATAATGAATGCAGATTAGAGTATATGTACTAACGAATAAATGCAGATGCGAAAATTCCTATTTCAGAATTAATGCCGAAATAAGCATTTCTTTTTTTAATTTTTAATTTTAATATTAACATTGTCAATAGTGAAGAGTGAATTTTTTGATTGGTGAGTTTGAATTTCATCTTAATATTGAAAATTGATTTATAGACATTTTAAAAATCTAAAAAATTTAAGAAAACATTGCACAGAGATGAAACTAATATCACGAAAACGTTTTTTTTTTAAGTTTAAAGTTTTAAAATAATGTAAAAACTGTTTTTTTGGTGTAATAATTTTGGATGATATGGTAATGCATTTCCATAGTAAAATGATAACAATTACTCATTTGAGAATGGTTAAGCCTATTTTTGTCCTCTGTTAAGCACTGTTTGACACCTCTTTCTTAATTTCTTTTAAATCTGATTTTTCTCTGAATTAATATTATTTTTGGTGAGGCCTATCCTAAAGTGAACTGCAAAAATATTCTCTGAAGTAGTCTGAAACGTAAGAGTTTGGTATGTGTAACAACAATTGTGTCATCTCTTGTTTTCAGATGTAAACACTAAGTGAATTTGTCAATATACACATACACTAAAAAAAGTAGCAACAAAAAGAAAATTTCAGGCCATTCATAACTGCAAATATCTTGCAATTATGCCGTCCAATCCATATTAATGTGTCCAAAGTTTTAAACCAAAAGAACCGACACAACAAAACGAAGAGATGAAACAGCGAAGAAAGAAAATTTGTTAAAAGACCATAGAGGCCGCTATAGAATCAAACCGATGCAATTAATAAATATGGAAGTGCTTCATTGCTTGAAGAGAAATTTGGTTACTATTTGTATCAACAGTTATTTTAGAAAAACTTCTGTGTCCAAATATTATCATGCTTACCTAACAGTCCACAATTTCTCCCTATAATAAGAATATGTTTTAGATTGAGAGATTTATATAATCAATGTCATTAACGTTGTTGCTTTCATGACAAAGGAATCACCATGGAGATTAAAAGAATTCTAAAGTCTTGGCGTTATAATCGTTTATGAAGCTGTCTGAAACGTTAGTACAGGGATTTAGAATCCCTATTGATTTTGCAATTGAGAATTTTCATTTGATTTTTTTTTCCATTCGAAAATATGTAATAAGGCAAATTTCTGTGCTACGCACATTAGAGTTTTATATAATTAGATAAATTGTTTCCTTCCCTATTTAAATCCTATTTCCTTTCCTATTTAAAACTATCCGTACTTATTAATCTTTAATTGATTAATTAATCTAGTTAATACTAAATTTTAATAATTAGCGTTCTAAAAATTTATATTTTGTCATAGTGTATCTAGTAATTGCACGCCACCTTTCACGTTTGTTTAGATAGTATGCCTGCTGGAAAGTTAATAACTTTTTTTGTAGAATTAATTTTTCCTTGATTTCCCCAATCTGAATATAAAAATTGGTTTTATTCATTTTTCCGATTACACTGCGAATGTTTCCAAATAAAGAAAGTTATTTCACAGACACCAAGCGAAACGACATTCTGCAATCATAAGAAAAGTCACTTTTTTGTGTCCAAGATAAAATGAATTCTATTCTTCGATTATCCTTACCGATTTATTAAACCAGTTTGAGGTCTTTTATCTTGTCGCTTTATCAATGACCTTCATCTTGCGAATATTATTTTCCCTTAATCTATCTATTTCAAATCGACATTTATCTCTTGTAAAAGAGCTGGTGCTTCAAGGAGAAGAGATTATAACTTTGAGGATGATATACGGGGGTTTACAATCGCAGATTTCACTATTTAAAAATTATTTGGGGGATTCTTCATTTGCAAGGTACCAACATTAACGTACCAATATTTGGCTGCTATGAAAATCTATTCTTTAAAGTATCTTACCATAAATATTTGGTGTCATTGTAATACTGAACATAACTTGATTCCCCTTATGCTTGAAACCAGACATAACGTGTTAAGGTCTGTAGCCAATATTTTCCTACTTTGCTTGACTACCACGTGCACTGCGCTGCTGCAATTTCGCCAAAATTTGGTGACAACTGATGCCAATATTTTAGTTTGGGGAAGACAGGCTCTATGCTAACGGAAAAATGCCTTTTTTTCCTTGGCAATGTTTATGCATAATTCCTATGTTTTGTTTCTAAGGGCAGTGAATGGACGAATTAAATTTAAAACTGTAGTTTAATTCGTTTTTTAGTTTTAAAAAAAAGCTTTCCTAATTTAGAATCGCTCAGCATTTGTAGGTGTCTATGCTTTATTGCATAATGTTTCATGTATAAACAGGGCTTTAGGTCAAAACCTTTTCTAGTAAGAATTTTTTTAAATTATTTAAAAAAAGATTTTTTATTAGATTTAGTTAAAAAAATATTTTTTTATTCCAAATATTGTTGTTAAATTTTCTTTTGCCTTTTTAAAAAATCAAAAAGCAAATTAATTAAATAAATAAATAATTCTTTTTTTTAATAGATATTTTAAAACGTCGAAACAAAAAGTGCAATAGATTTAGAATTATTTGATTACATAAAGGAAGATTCTTAATTACTTACAGGACTATAAACATAAATTTATTTTCGACATAAGTAATTTTTCGTTAACTATAAAGTAAAATTTATCATATCATTTGAAGTTGTTTTATATAAATTAAAAAATTAATGAGTGGCAGGATATTAGTGATGAACGAGATTGTTTATTTTGAAGTATTTTTTCCCGCCATACAACTTAAAAACTGACAATTTACATTTTTTATTCTAGTTATAAATGCACTATTTTTTATAACATTTACTCAAATTTAGTTTTCACTGTTTTCATTATCTATAAACACCATACAAAAAAAAAGTTAATTTA
>JAPMOR010030753.1:256755-282335 GCA_026543865.1 Argiope aurantia | reverse complement strand
GTCTTGTAATTTTGGATCATACCCTCTTTTAGTTTGGATTATACTGTGCTGTATTTTTGTTATTTCTGTTTCTTTCTGACTCCAATACTGGTAAAGCTGATAGCTTTTGTTCCTGACAATCAGCGAAGATTAATTTCAAAATGTTATTTTTTTTATCTCTCTTTGATATATAAATTATATCTTGAATATCTCTTATATTCAAGATATAAAAATTACATCTTGAATATAATTTTTTATTCTTTCTATTTCCTGGACTCTGCTTCATTGCTAGGACTTGGAACAACTTTTGCTGCCATAAAAGTGATTCCATTAGAATGATTCCACCAAAGATCAACCGGGTATATAGATTTAGATTCTATAATTGCATATAGATTCTATAATTGTGTCTCAAACGTTCTGAATTTGGATGAATTGTATCAGAAACTAATTTTAAAAAACCAGGGTTATCTTTGTATCAACCTCATAAATGTTAACTATGATCAAACTTTGAAACTTGAACCGGCATATTAATTTTATACTTCGATTTGCTAGGACTTTGAATCTTGGTAATAAAGTCTAAAAGTTATTGTACAGTTTATTTAATATTTATTCATTTTGGACGAGCTGATTGATTAAAGGCAGAAGTGCATGTATGTAGCGCAAGTTGAGGTTCCTATTCTTTCATCTATTGAACTACCTCTTCAACTTTTAAAAAAATTACAAGTAATTTATATTATATTATATACTGTTTATTTAATATTTTTGAAATGCAAATTTCATATACAGTTTAAAATTTTATTCTTCTTATGGATAAATTAGTTTTAAAAAAATTGCAGTATCTGAAAAGATATTTTTTTGCAGCACTGCAACTTTTTGAGTAGCCGAGACACTACTGCATCTTTTTAGAAAAAATGTAGGCAGATATTTCTATACGTAGAAATATCCTTTAGTTTGTCTATCTATATATTTAAGAACACGGTAAATAAGCAATAAAAATCTTTCAAAAAATTACTACAATAAGCCTGCCGTTGCTTCATCGTCCGCCAACCATCATATTAAATCAGGAGGCATTCTTTCCATATTTTAAATAATTTTATAAAACTTCATTTTAAAGAAAATTACTTTCATTAGTATTTTTTATTTTTAGTAATAAAGATAATTTTTAATGATAAAGAGGTATTATACATTTTAATAAACTTTAATAATATTGTTTGAATAAATATTATATTTCATGGCTTATAATATTCTTTATTTCATAATTCAATTATTTTTTTAATTAAAAATATAGTAACGGAACCAAATTATTAAATTTTGAAATATTCTTAGCAAATTGCAATCTTAATCATATTCATATTACATTTTAAACTTCAAGGAATATTAACGAATTTCATGCGATATTTATTATGCCTTAATTAAATTAGCTGTAATAATGTTTCGATTTATTGATTCTACTTCTATTTAATTCCAAATAAAATTATTTTGTATTTTTTTCTATCCTAGAAAAGAGTATTTAAATTTTTTAATAATATTTTTTACTTTTAATTTATTTTTCTTTTCAAAACTTGTAACTATAATTATTATAGAATCTGGAAAATTATATTTTGGAAATTGACTGGCAGATGGCGCCACATATTTGAAATATTTAAAATAATGTATTAACTGTTGATTAAGAACTCCTAAATTATCATATTCTTTTCAGAAGAAAATAGCTTTAATGAATTAGAAAATGAATGAAAATACAATTACATATTTCATCCTTAAAAATGTTAAATATTATGACGTTAAATAAGTTAATTATGTAAGTAACTAAAATTTGTTTCGATTCTTGAAACAAAAATTACATATTTCTATCAATGTTAGGTTCAATTCTGGAAGGAAGTATATTTCCTTTATTTGCTTAATTATATTGCACAATGAAAAACAAAATGCGCTGAATTGCATTATAAATAGGAAAAGATAAGGTGGAAATATTCAGGTGTGTGTTTTTTAAAATTCATATATACGGATAATTTTAAGATAAATGAATTGATATGAAAAGGGTTATGTGAGTTAGGAAACTTTAATAATTTGTGAATACATCGATAATTTTCTCTGCGAATAATTTCTTCCTTTTAAAAATACACATTTTCAATAGTTAATTTCCTTTTGCGGTGATTACTGGATGAAACAATCTGTAGGTTATAATTTTTGTTACTGGAAGAGAAATAAACAAATAGAAAAACAAATTTTAATTCATATATAAATATTTTTACCTCCTTTGAAGTACCGGTAAAACTCACAGTCGAGGTGAATTTTCTAATTGTCAGGGTAAACGAAAGTCATTGAAATTAAGACTTGACAAACTGGTTCTCAGATCTTCTTCTGGTAAATGTCTTTTAAATATTCTAGTTTTATTCCACCTTCAAGGCTACTAATCTGAATAAAGGGCTTTTATTCCTAAGGATGATTTGTGAGATGCTAAATTCTTTGCTTTGAATTCGTGGGTTAATTGTAGAATTTTTTTATTAAGAATATTTTATTTACTTTTATTCGTAGTTAAAAATATATACATATATATACTGGTTCAAGTTTTCGATTTCGTTTAAGGCAGAAATTTGACTACAGAAAACAAATTTTTTGATAAGATTGGGAGTATTTATAGAAATACTTCGCATATCAGTTCCGCTGGTTTGTTATTGGTTTTCTTTAATAATGGAGAAGACACTTTTTAAAATAACATTGTTGTAAATGATGACTTGGGTGAACTTATAACTTGTAGCAGAAGATCTTCTTTAATGATTCCGCAAACATACGCATGGAACAATTTCCACCTCAAATTTATTCTTTTGTTGACGTGTTTTAGGGATTTTTTCTTAGACGACAAAGTGATAGATTTGATGTGTTGTGACTTTAGGTACTTTACAAGCCCGCTGATAGTTATCTATCAGCGATGTAAGCCAAGTAAGTGTCTCTTGCTTTTTCAGCAGAGCCAACTAGGGCCAAGGACACAATTTAGCTACTTCATGCGTCACCCCTTTTTACAGGGGGGGGGGGCATATTTATACACGTCACATATAGAACACAGAAGAAGAACAAACATGCCCGAACCGGAACTCGAAAACGGGACGCCCAGATCACGGGAAAGACGCGCTACCCCTACGCCAGTACGCCGGCTGCGATGGACTTGACATTCACAAAATAATAAACATATAACCTTAACTAAAATTCTGTGAAAATAAAGCTGCATATTAAAATTTGCTTTAACGAAAGAAACCTATAGATTTATTATTATTCATAATAAAAATGCTTATTAGTATTCAGGACTTTTTTATTTTTACATTATCATTTTAATTAAATAGTTTCAAGTCTTTTGTATCATTATTCTCTCATTGCTTTCTGAATTCTTTGATCATATATGATACAACAGTAAACTTTCTATGTAATATAATCTTACAATTTTAAATAAAAATGAAGTCGATCGAAAATTATATTATGCGGCAGAGTAGGTGTGCATAAGTTTCATGTTTAAAGTTGTCAGTTTTATTCAATAATGTCCCCCAAAATAATCAGAATTTGACTGCATCCTTATAAAGATTACATGTCAAATTTCATCCAACATAATCAGTAAGTTTTTCAGTTGTTACAAACATGAAAAAAAAAATCAAGCATACAATGAACCCAGCAATATTTAAAATATCTACACTCGTATTTTAATATTTTGATTTTTTTTTCTCTGTGTGCTTCATAAAATAAACAATACTAGAAAGTATAAAATGTGCTGAAAATATTTGTTAATAATATTATCAAACAAATTATAGCTATAAACAAAATATGTTTTAAATCATCAATAACTGTCATTGTTTCTTAGATATAAACTGGAATGAATGATTATTTTATAAATATTTAACTGTGCTTTCAAATTTAATGAAATACAGCGACAGCTTATTTTTTAAATATGTTTTGTATCTACCCATCTGCAATATAAAAAAAAAAGACTCCAGTCTGCATCTCCACTCTTTGTACTAACGTATTTCTTCATTTTTATTTATTTATTTATTTATTTTTTTGTTAATAAAGAAATTGTAACTTTAATAAAAACTGAGAATAAATTTTAAGATTTTAAATTTCAATTAAATACAGTTAAGCTTATTTTTAGAATTTAGTTCTGTGATTGCTGTCGAATTAATGTATAACGTGAAAAATTTCACCTTTTAATACAAACTTTTTTTTTTCATTTTTTAAAACGCTTTCTTGAGTTAAGAAAGAAAAAAAAATAATAAATTTGTTAAGCTAAGTTTTCTTGAGTTAAAAAGGAAAAAATACATACATATAAGCTCAACTATAAATTACGCATAGAGAAAATCAGATGCAGTTGCAGTTTTTTTTTTTTTTTTGGAAAGATTTTGATTGAGCGCAGACACAGGTATTATTATAATTAAGAAACGAAAAAGATATACCACAATATGCGTTCAAAATTTTACACCAAAAATAATCTATAAACATTCACTGCGTTTTGGGACGAATCATTTCTATTGTTTTGACGTTAATTTGAGGTTCTCCTTTATGTAAATATAGCAATCAATTCAACATTCTTTGCCTTATTCAAAAGGTAGTATAAATAATTGCAGAATATTTTTATTAGATATCACTTTTATGAATCATTATATAAAATATCTTTCGTATTTGTAAAGATTAAATTTTGTAAGGGGTTATTCATTCATTTTCTAAAGTATTTGACTTCTAAATTTTTGTTTATGCTCTCTAAAACATCGAAATATTCTCATATTTTTAGAGCTTAGTAATAAATAAATAAATCAGTTGTAAATAGATTTCAAATTGTGTATACGCGGAAGCATTGTACTCATTTGAGTGAAAAAAATCGATTACAATATTTCACATTTATAATTAAAAATTATAAAAATATTAAAAATGAAAAATTTGAAATAATTATTATCGTGCTGTATTTCAAAATTTTAGATTGAATAGAAAGGATGAAAGATAAATTTAAAGATAAATAAAAGAAATAAAGATAAATACTAAATTTATTCTAGTATTAAAACTTTGAAATGTATTAAATGAATTTGTAAACACAAAAATGATATTATGAGGAAAAAATGAATCAATTAAAGATTATATAAGAAAATATGAATGCGAGGAAGCATATCATAAAATAAATGTTTTATTAAACTATTAAATAATTCAATTGTGGTTTTAATGAAGTACTTTCAATGCTAGTCGACGATGTTTAGTTTTTTTGAAACCATATTCTAATTGTTTGTGGAATTTCTCTTCTAAATTTTCTAATCCTAAATATTCAATACAATTTAATAGAGAGCTATCATTTAGGTTTCCACCATATTTTTCTGGAAGGATGTCGGCAGGGAAATGAGCATGCAGACTTTTCCAGTTATCGTTCGGATGGATGAAAACCTGAAATAAAAACGTTTGAAGTTCATCATATAAAAAATTATAGAAGAATTTTTTTTTGTAAATTCAAATCTCATTAGAATATTATAATATTAGATTGATTCTTCCGCCTCTGTATTATTTTTAACTGATATCATTTATTATTACGTATTTAATGCTTAGTTTAGCAACGACATAATACAAAGGAAAAATAAAATATCTGTGAAATAGGTTAATGTAAAGGTAATTATTAAAACAATGAAAAATAGCATAAAAAATTATATTTAGAAATAATTTGAAACATTTATTAAAATTTAAAAAACAACAACTCTAAATGGGAATATTTTTGATTTCACTAAAGTATTATTATTTTTAAAAGCTTTAAGTTATGTAAAAGTAAATTTTTTAAAGTAAAGTAAGAAAAACATTCTATTAATTCTTAATTAAAAATCTGATTAAGCAATAAAATAAAGCCTCTTTGATTAAGTATCTATTATTTAAGAAATAATATATATCAAATTTGATATACCAAGGTTCTTCATTAAACTGTCTGATCAGATTTATATTAGGGCAAATCATGATTGTGTTCAGTTAGCGTTCTTAGCACTTTTGCATCTTCTCTAGTTAATTACTTTTCCCATAGATGGCACCGCAGAACATTGAAACCATTTTGGATTGTATCGGAAATTTCTACATTCAGTGTGATCATGAGACAAGCAGATTCTGACTTCATCTACTTCTGAAACAGTAGAAAGGTTTTCAGTTAAAACTGGACAAACGTTTGAAAATTAAAGAACTTTTGTCCAGTGCTTATTTCAATTGCCTCAGGTATCGTTAAATCCATTCTGTCAATCTGTTTGATCCAATTTTTAAAATGGAAAATTACAATAGATATCCGCGATATCAGCTGGATTTCAAATAAAAACCAGGCTAAATTTTTAAACGTAAAAATTCATCTTATGGCTTCTCTAGCTGATGGAACTTGATCCTCGACAACTTCTCAAATAAATTGAATATAAGAAATTTACGAAGTAGGCTAAATTATGATTCATAAGGCGCTGTAGATTCTACTTCAACGATTCCTTCTAAAAACCAACAAATAAATTAGAATAGCAGTTTATTTTAATTTCGTTATATTAATCTGCTATTTGGCAACAACAAAAGTGCTATTTGTCTCCTATGTACGTTTGATTCGCGATGTTTTATTTTACTTGCTTTATTTAGAATGGTATATCATTTACTGCAATACTATTCAGTATACAGGGTGGTTATAATTAAACTTCCTTTATGCACAAAATTCTACAAAGCAAATGGGCGGATGGATAGCAACGAAATTTGGTATGTAGAGTATAAACGAGATGCACTCACGGAATTTCGGAAAAGAAAGTTTTAAAGTGTCCTTCAGAGGACGCTTTTTCAAGAAAAACATCAAATTTAACACAGTAGAAGACCAAAATGGAATACAGAAACAATATTAGCAATCCAGAACAAGAATTACGAGTAATAAAATGAAAAACCGGGAAAAGATGGAATATCCATAACGCTTCATGTGCGAAGCATCACAACCGATCAGTTACGATCTGCTGTTGCAGGGTGGGGGGTCACATGGAGCACCTTTCCCTACATCGTCTTGGACAAGATTAACAACTGCTCCTCTTGCGCAATTTCGTCCTAATCTGTTCTTGTTTCTGCAAGCAAACCTTTTTTTTTTTTTTTTTTTTTTCAGAAACAGAGAACTGTTATTTTTTCCTTACGTTTACTTAATGTGGTTCGATGGCAAGGTGATAAGAAACTAAACAACAAATGTTAATATTGTTTCTGTATTCCGTTTTGGTCACTGATTGTGTAAAATTTAATGTTTTTCCGGAAAATTCGCCCTCTAGTGGACATTTTGGAACTAAAAGTTTTTTCGAAATTCTATGATCGCATTTCGTGTATAGTCTATATACCAAATTTCGTTGCAATCTTTTCGCCCATTTGCTTTGTAGAATGATGTATATAGTCGAAGTGTAATTATAACTACCCTGTACACCAATATAAATTTCAATAAGGATAATTTAGGAACTAATTCTCTGATGTCACCTCTTCGTTGGAAACAATCAATTAAGCAGAGAACATTTAACTTAAAGTGACCAAGCATGCTTTGGAATCTTGCTGGGTGCACTTTAATCAGCATACGTCAATCTGAAATGAAATTTTGAATTCAGCAATGATAACATTCTTTTCCGTTTCATTTTGCCTCCAAAAATGAGCTGGTCCAAATACATTTTCTATCAATCGATAATATGCTGGATTAACTGTTTTTATATTGACGTCAAACATGAAAGTTTGACATAAATGATGTTTTTCAAATCAATTATAGCATTATCTCTAAAACATGACAGTATGGAACTGCTACAAAATTATAATTGATAAGTTTTTTAAAATTAGTGTAGAAAAACTTTGCTCTATATTTTCTGTTATTGTTGTTTCAATATATTTATAATTGCTATTAATATTTGTTCTTAAAATTGACCTTAAAATTGATCAGATAATTTAATTTGAATATTTTTTAATTTTCCAAAGTAGAATTTTTTTGTCCTAAGATCAAACTCGGTTACTTACACTCTCCACATATATCATCCGCGAATTTCATGCTTTTGCCGTAGTCTTTTTGTATGATTTTTCCAAACTTTTTTATTCTATATGTCTAGCACTCCTCCCAACTTTACAGACTTTATTTTGTTTCACATAATTAAACAAGAAACACCCTATTAGCATTAGTACGTGGACATGTACAGAACCTCCAACCTGTTGTCAATATAATTTCTGGCCATCATTTGTGAGTATAGAATAGGGTGATTTCCATGCTAGCGGACAATATAGGCGTATTTAAAATAATCTGTGGTGTAAGGTAAGTCATAGACTGACCCTCCGACCTCGCCCGAAGGCACACGGACAAAAACTGAATGACCGGACTGCTGCAACAGCAACTCTTGTGGAATTGAGTGCTAAGGCCCATCACCGACCACGGCACAACCCTTCCCTAAAGAAGTGCGTCTCATCATCGATGGGAGGAGTCAGGCCTCAACTTTTCGTGTACCCACAGGGGTGGCGAGAACCAACCCACAATGCTGGAAGCTCCACTTCCTCAATTAAGAAGTTCCTCCCGGGGGATGTAATATAAGGTAAAATTTTTAAATAATATAAAACTATAATTCAAAATTATAAAAAAATTACGAAATAATTTTGATTAATCGATTTTGGAGAAGAACTAGCTCGTTGGAAATACTAATTATATTCTATTTAATTTAGATAATTTACATGTAATTTTATATCCAAGATTTCGTCAGATTGAGATAGAGTATTTTAATTGTTTTAATAGATATGTCCATTAAGTACATGTACTTGTCTATGTACACAATGGAGATTAGAGAATGGAGATTAGTTTCATGATATTAAAGTATTATTAAAAGCGAAAATGTCCTATTAATTTAAATCTAGTGATATTGCAACTTCAATTTTTTTCTGTCTTGTAAACTACACAGAAAAAAATAATTCTATCAAATATTTGATGAAAAATGAAAACGATTTCGGTTTCATTCTCGGCAATAAAAACTTTGTTGGGAAATACAATTTAAAATATATTTAAAAGTTAATTAAATAAAGAGTAATGAAATTAATTAAATAAAGACAACAGAAAGCTAATTAAATAAAGACTACAGCAAATAAACTGGCATCATTTAAAAGTATTTTTTTTTAATTTAAAAGCAATGTAGAAATTATTTTTGTGCGAATTTTTTTGAAAGATATCGCCAACAAACATTAAAATCTAATTTAGTTTTTATTTAATCAAAATTTAAAAAAAATTGCTTCAAGTGTACATTTTTCCCCTGCAAAGTGCATCTGTTCCAATTTTTGTAGGTGTAGGTCAATTGATCGAACGGAATAGCAATAGTTCAAACAAATTCAAATTTATTATAAGGAGAGATAAATGAAAGCATAATTTTATTCTGTTATAGAGAAAATTGCATTATCTGATTTATTTGGACACAGGGTGTTCAAATTCACACTCTCAAATATTCTGGTATGGATGTTTAATGGTTATGAGCTTTTTCTCCAATAAAAGCAATAAATTAAGGTGCAACCTTATACTATCTTATATAACTTAACCATAATTGTTAATTACATTTACAAAAGTTTCACTTCAAAAAACTTTTTAAAAAGATACTTTACAAATTTTCGAAAGTATTAACTGTAATTGTAATTTGTAATTTGCAAAAATTAAGAAGCACCATATTCAGAATAATTTTGGCGTACCCTTTCTTGAATTTTCTTAGGTAGAAAAGGATAGGCCATACTGTATAAGGATGAGAACAAGGTGGGAGCATTGACAACGTGGAAACTCTTAAATCGAACTGGTAATGTATTCTGAAAGAAACAAAACAGCATTTTAAGAAAAATTAGACAATAACAATTCCTGTAAATTAATTAGATTTCTTTGTATCTTTTTATTTAGTAAATATATTTTCATGAAATTAAAATAATAATACCTAGGAAACCGGAAAAATTAACGAAATCAAATGAGTACAAAATAATATTAATTCTAGACTAAATTATTTTGAATACATGAAGTAAAACTTTTCTTCAGACAATTGCTGTTGGAACAACTATTTATATTCAGCAATTCTATTTGAGAACAATAGACCTTTGTAATTGAAGTAATAGAAAATGAACTCATAGGTCTTTTTAACTGTTGCCTCTCAAAGAGGGCTCTTATCTCTGTAAACAGAATGATTATATAAATTGTAGTACTTGTAAATATCATTTCTTGTTTCATCTTTAAGTATGGGCTTTGAATATTAATTCGTTTATGAATCTTACAAATGATACTGAGTGAGAGTATTGTGTCCTGCAATTTTATATAAAGGGTTCTACATCAAATTTCAAAAATTAAAACTTTTTAATTTTATCCTAACCTTCTTTCTAAAACGTGATGTAAAATTCACTATGCATAGAATGCAGCAGTTGGCCCAATCAGAACAGAAGAAGATAAAACATGCAAATCAAAGCTGAAACTTTATTATTATTTTAGATTTTTATTTAGAGATTGGTATCTCCTTCAGCACTTTTTCAAAGTGCCTTTCCAACAAGTACATACTTGACAATAAGTAATAATCTGTGCACAATATTAAGTTAAAATAAATGAAACACACTTCATGTTTTATAAAAATTTATTGAATAAAATTTAATAAATATAATAGTTAACAGAATATGAACCAGTTGAAAGCCGCACATTAACTAATAACGTGGAATGAAATTGGTTACAACTCCCATTAAGATAACAACTGCTAAAAATTACCTTACACAAATAATAAGAAGCAGAAGGGATGAACTATCTCTGAAGTTTTTTTTTATTTTAGATCGAAGGATCATCTTTTACAAATAATATTATTTGACTAATTCGAAAATCCTACTTTATTCTTCAATGAAATGTGTCAAAACAACTCAATAATGTTATCTTTTGCAGCAGTACCAAATATAGATAAAGCAGTGCGTGGATGAAAAGTGAAATCATTAATTCACCTTACCTTACAGTATTTTTGCTCTTTTTCATGACTATTAAGTTTTTATACTTTTAGACAATCGATTTCGTAGACGTCCTATGTTTCAGTTTTAATATAAATTGGTACAAATATTTTAATACCATGAGTATGGCGCAACTTTGCGAAAAAATATCTATAAAATATCATTTATATCATTATCAATATCATTTATATTATTATCATTATCAATATCTATAAAATATTTTTTTGTGCTATTAAATCTTAAATTCCACCGGATTAATTGCTTCGGAACAACTGGATTATGATTTAAAAATCAAATTAATTATTATTTTTAATGTAGGAATTTTGTGTAAATATTATCTAGAAATGTAATTAAAAATGATATTTTATAGATATTAAATGAGTGATATTAAAGCTGCTTACCAGTGTCGATTCCAAGAACCATTTCAAATTCCACGGTGTATGTTCACGCAAGCCACGAAAATTGAAGCCAGTGTAATCGATTACGAGATTAATTCCACACATCTGATTGACCTGATTTTCGAAGAACATGGGTATCACTAAACTTTCTAAATAGAATCGTTCTTCAAAGCAGTATGCATTGTAGTCAATTCCTGAAACAATACGTCAAGTCATATTATGTTAAGTTATCCAATTGCAAAACGTTATGAAATATTCATAATAGCTCCCTGCCATTAATTGCTTTTAAATATTCACCTTATGATATGATATTAAATACGGCAATAGAAAACAGGAAATTAAAGGCTTCTTCAGAAGATCAAACATGAGATTATTGATTTAATCGTGCGTTTAATATATGTCCAGCTCTCAAGTCACAAAAAGGTAATCGAACTTTTTTTATTACTTCCTTTGACTTTGATCTCTAGGTATTTTTTATATATAAATGGAGAAATACAAATTTTCCCACTAATCAGTCAATTAAGTTTCTCAATTTCTCTCAGAAAGTGCATTTAATTTTCTATACAATAATTCATAAATGTGCCTGAAAGAAAACCATGTCCAAAAGCGAAATAAATTACAGAGCGTATACCAGTTTCCAGAGGGACGCGGTGGCCTGGTGGTAAGGTCTCGGTTTTCGGAACCGGAGGGTTTCAGGTTCGAGACCCGATTCCACCGAAGAACCGTCGTATAAGGGAGTCTGTTGCACGTTAAATCTGTCCTGACCAAACGTCCTCCCGTTGGTGTGGTGTGCAGAGGGGGGTGCCAGCTCAGGTGTCGTCCTCGTCATCTGACCACGGTACAAAATTACGAGGTCCGCCTCGAGATAGCCCTAGTGTTACTTTAAACGGGACGTTAATATAACTAAACTAAACCAGTTTCCAGATGTTATAAGAATCAAATGCTAGTAATAGCATTCAATGAGATGGGAGCTAGAGCAATCTTAATATACTGTGCATGGAAGCTTTCTTGGCACATGGTCTCAGTGTGGATTTAAATCCTTGACTTCATGTTAAACTATATAATTTAAAACCAAAGAAATCTAATTTCTTTTGGCCATAAGGATGGATAAAATATACTCTTTAAAAAATATTCCGAGAAAATGCTTGGTTTTGAACGCTATAATCTATAAATACCCTTACAAATAAATAAAGCAAAAAATAAAAGAAACTGTGAAATGTAGCGAAAGGCAATCTTTTTTAGGAAAAATAATTAGTGATTGCATGAAATAATATCGCACCCAAGGGACCTCTCAATTACTATGAGAAAAAAGAATCTATCTCAGCATGGTATCAATGTGGAATTAAATCTTTTACTTTCTTTTAATTTACATGGTTTAAAACTAAATAAATCATTTTAATCTGGCAATACGGATTAGAAAATACCTTAATAATGATTGAACATTGCCCCATTTCATATCATAGCAAAAAAATTTCTTTTCTTAAATCTCAATAATAAACGTTTTTCTTTTCAATTACGATGCTTGCCAACATTTTTGAAAATAAGAGTAACTGGATGTTATATTTACCTCCAGATGCCATTATTAGCAAGGAATTGTTTTTCAGTCTGTAAGGAGAAGCGAATATATGCCTTAGACTTCTGGCTTTATGATAAGACATGGAAATTTTCTTGAAACCATCTACAAGTTTATCCTGATTCTGGTAGAAATTCTTTATTCTACGAAGTGCTTTCGTTGTATCAAATTTAGCTACTCTCAGAAATGCTAAAAGAAATGATTCATCTAAACAGGGTTCAATATCAGTACAACCTGCAAATAAAAACAGTGTTTGGAAAGTTTTAATCTGAAACAGTATGGAAGAATTATAATTAAATAAAAAAAATCCTTTCAGCAAGCTGGAAGGCAAAGGAAGATTTCTTTATTACTAAGCTGCTAGTATCTGCCAAAATAAATTGTTGATGTTAAATAAGTCAATGCTAGAGCTTGGAAATCACTCTTCAGCCCATAACTTATAAGATATTGCAGCTATCGAAAAACTTTAAATACAAAAGTTGTCCATCTTAATGAGGCACCAATTTTCCTAATTGGATTTATTTTTCTATCTTCAATTTTTAGACAGTTGTAGCGAAATGAAAATTTCAAATCCCCAATGAACTGAGGAAATTTTTATTTTATTTAATTAATTTTTATTTTAATTTTTATTTAATTTTTGTAAATTTTGTCATGTGAACCATTGAAATAGATAGTTTTCCTATAGGAATCTACCTAGTAGTGATAGAAGTGTTACGGAAAAAGTTTGTCCAAATATGTACTGGTATCTGTAAGATCTAGAAGTATGACCTGAGATTATGTTCTTAGGCTCTGCATTAAGTATTATTTACTGAGCCGTAATCCTTTTACTACTATTAATTTTTCTTTTAACTTTTATTTTATTATAAAAGATGGACCACATTAGTTGGATGAAACGAATGGCTCATTATATGTCATAACAGAAACTGATGATTGAACTGATGATTGTGCACATTCGTATGGAACACTCAAAATTTGTTTTGATATTGGTTTGGATACCGCACTGTATCTTCATACTTGAAATCATGGCATGATTTGTTACTGATCTTCGAGGAATATTTGAGTTCGAACTATGTTAAAATTCTGCCGACTTGCTATAATTGAATTGATCTTCTTTATTCATCTATTAGTCTAATTTTTAAAATATAATTGTCATGACCTCTGGGTCTTTATTGTAGTTTTATATTATAATAGTTAATTATATTAAATAAATAATTACAACAGAAATAATACTAAACAAATTTAAAAATAAAGTTATAAAAATAAAGAAAGGAATTTGAAAAGATAAATAATTATATATATAGTTGAAACATCAATGAATTATTAAATAAATCCATCTACTATCATTAACTAAATTCATCAATCATATGAATAAAAGTTATTTAATGCATAAAATGGTTAATATTTTAATTAAAAAATTCATTAACAATTAATTTAACATTATTAATTTTAAAAATCACTTTTTAAAATTGAAAAATTAACATATATGAACCGACAACCTATCACAATATTAATACACAGTCCAGTCATATTAATGTGACCAACGCCTACTTTTGACGTCAAAGTTAAATAATCAATCTCAGAAGGCACGTATTATCAGTGTTGTAAGCATTAGGAAAATATTTCAGTTCTTGCAGTCATGCAGAAACGGAGAGATTTATCCGACGTTCAAAAAGGCATGATCATTGGTTTTCGGGCCAAGGATGGAAGCATTTCCGAAATGGCTAATTTTGCAAACTATTCATGGGTTGTCTTGATAAAATTATGCCGTGCATGACTAAATGGCACTATCAAAAATCAGGGACGAGGCAAACTTGGTGCATAGATGGCAGAGGTGAACGACGGCTGCGGAGATGCGTTCGGGTGAATAGACGTGCAACCGTTGAGCAACTGACCACCCAGATGAACCAACGGGCCACCAACAGTGTCTCCACAACGACGGTTCAGCGAACGCTGCTGCGTATGGGCCTCTGCAGCTGAAGCCTGGTTAATGCACCAATGATAACTGCTGTTCATCGGCGACGAAGGCCGGAATTTGCACACCAATATCGCAACTGGACTTCCACTGAGTGGAGACAGGTGGCTTTTTCCGATGAATCATGTTTTACGTTTATCGGACTGATGAACGTTATCGTATACGGCGTGATACGTCTGAAAGCAAATACCATGCAACAATCGTCAGAAGGGTCCAAGCTGAAGGAGGGAGCATTATGGTCTAGGAAACGTTTCAGTGGTATTCTGTGGGTGCACTCATCATTGTGGAAGGCACGATGAATCAACACAAGTATGCATCTATACTTGAGGGTCATGTTCATTCCTACATTCGAATTGTTTTTCCTTAGGATGATGGCATTTACCAGCAAAAGAATGGGATGTGTCATAAAGCTCGCATTATATGTGCATGGTTCGAAGAGCACCAGGATGAGTTTACGGTACACTCTTGGCCAGCATATTTCTCGGACTCTAACTCAATTGGGAATCTGTGGAACCATCTCGATCGGGATGTTCGCATCAAGGATCCTCACCCGTGTAACCTAGCGTAGCTGGCCACGGCACTGCAATTGGCATGACTCATCATCCCAGTGAACACTTTCAAGAACCTAACTGACTCCTTCCTGCACGTCTCGCAGCTGTCCGCTCTCCGAAAGATGGTTATTCGGGATTTTGATAGGTGGTCACATTAATGTGACTGGACCATGTAGATAAGTACGCTGTAACTACACTGCTTTGTCATCAGTCAATAGCACTCTGCAAAATGTTTGAGGGCTCGCTTCTTGGCCTTGCGCATTTTCTCTACAAAATATTCGAAGGATCGCTTCTTGATCTTACATATTCGCTCTACAAAAAGTTTGAAAACTGGCTTATTGGCTTTTGGTATAATATAGTGCTTTGATATTTTAATGGGTGAAATTTCTGAAGGTATGTTATTAATATTTAAAGCACCAGACCAAATTTTTCTCTTTATCCTGTCCTCTCCTTGTAAATCGTTTTTGTGATCGGTAAATTTTGTGATCGATCTTTTAAATCTGTAGTGTTCATTATGAAATTCATGAGAGCGTTGGGTCTTTTCTTTCTGTAGAGATGTCGATATATTTTCTTGATATCGCTATTAAATTGCTGAAGTGCCAGATCATAGCCAAATGATCAGGCTGGCATGATTTGAAAGTTTGAAGAAGCGGGTATTTATTTTGGCGCAATTGTCACAATTTGAACTATGGTTTAAGAATTAAAGATATGTCACCAAACAAATTTCGTGTTCTTTTAAAATGGAACGTTAATACGATTAAACAAACACCAATAGAAACCATCTCTTAACTTTCTCCTTATCATGTATTTAAGCATAACGAAATGTCTTAGGTTATATGATAAATTAGTAAGTATGTAATAAAGAGCATCCAGTTCCAATTTTTTAATTTTTGTGTGGCCCATTGCGTTCAAATTTCAATTGAATTCTAAACTTCCTGTTTTTAAATCCCTATACTATTAGCCACTTATTCCTGTCATGCTAATAATTGCTATCCTTCTAGACATCCTAACAAATTAAGCATTTCTAGAGGGAATCGCTAAGAATGAGGCCCAATTCTCAACTTAGGTTTAAAGATAATATACTGTCGGTTACTGATGTAGTTATTTCGCTACAGTCTTCAACATATTCACATACGCGCTTTAGATTGGATAACAGATATTCTACCATTGGAGGGATTCGTTTGAAAATTAGATACAAATTTAAAATTGAATTACAAAAAACAGTCTACAAAATTACATCTATAATTCTATTTGAATTTATAAGTAAACACATTTACAGAAAGATAATAGGACAGACAATAGTGAAATATATAGATATGATTTTAAAATTTTCCTTTTCGGATCCGTAGAATTTTAAAACATGGAAATTCATCAAAATCTCCAGACGAAATCTTGGGTGATTGCAAAATTTTCCTATGCTTCTTACACAGAGAAATAAAAATCTCCAGACGAAATCTTGGGTGATTGCAAAATTTTCCTATGCTTCTTACACAGAGAAATAAAAATCTTTTCCCTGGATATCCATTGAATATTTTATATCTGAAACATTTTAACAATTCAGATAAATGCGCAAAATACTGATTTTATCTAAGAGGAAACTAGTCAAATCCAATTTGATCTAGTACATAATAGAATGCAATTAATGCCAATTATGTAGTTTTCTTATCAAGATTATCTAATCAATTTTGCTTTCTGAGTTTGGTTGATAGAAAATGATAGTGTTACTAACATCTGATTTTAATAGAGAAATCTGTATAATTTTGGCAACGTATAAAAGAAATTGTTGATATTAGACTTGGGAAAATTGGCACATATATAATTTTGGATATTGAATATGTGCATCTAGGGGCCACCTGTTAGAAATTTCTATTTCTATTTTAATTATTTAAAAATCAGTTTTGGTCCTTGTAGTCACTGTTCCTCCAATAATGAATGATATGCATATAAGCAAAATATATTTATCTCTTACAGTTGTTTTAAATAAGAAAATTTATAATGAAAAAGAATTTTTATATCTCGCATAATTTATTGACGAAATATTTACTATCCCTTATAGTTTTTAAAAATAACAAAATGCTAATTGATATTTTTGTTTAATGATTATTTTTATTACTGATAATTTTTATTATTTTTGAAGAATAATACAAAGGTTAGAAAATACAAAAGGTAGATTTTAAATGTCAATTTAAATGCAATTGTATTTGCGAATAGAAAGCCATTCATTTTTTATGTTGAAATTAATTTCCAAGTAGCAAAAAACTTTAAAACATTTTTTTTAAAATTTTCATAGATCGGTTAGGTAAACTGAATCCTGTATAAACTCCTCTTTTTCACACCTTAAATTTAATTGATTAAATTGTTGAGTTACCGACATATTGATTTCTTGCGTTCGGCATTTCCATGAAATGTCGTCATCCTCAAATCTCGCTAGTAATGTATTTTTTGATTTTTTTTACTTTTAATTAATTAATCTTGAATCGCAGCGAATTGCAAGAATATCGTTTGCTGTCAATAACAGTTGATAATCGCACTTTTTTGCTACGCCACTTATTTTTTTTCTTTAACAACTTTTTGAATACTTTATAACCGCCCTCATCGGCACTGTAAGTGCCCCTCAAAGAATTTATGAGTATGTTTTAAATATTAGAATATAATTTTAAAATCTAACTGCATTATATTCCTTAAATATTATCACAATAACTTCCGAAATATTCTATTAATAGCGAACTTGTAAGAGAAATACTTGTTATTATTTATTTGTTACTTTCACTGAAAGCAATAATTTGCATTATGCTGCGCATGAGTAAAGGAATCTTGATTTTTAATTTACAAAGTTAAAGATTTAATAATTTGTTTCGAAGTACGCACTAAAAAGTTCTGCATGCGTTATGAAATTTCTAAACAAAACTTGAAGAATAGTTTTTATTGGTTTGGATTTTCATAGGCAACAAACCTTTAAGCGTTTCAATTATATCAACATAGATTAATTTGAAATTGAAATGCATCTGAAATTATTCCAATAATGTATCAAGAAGTTCTAACCAATATTTAAAAATTAGCAGCTGATGATTTCATTCCTTTGCAATTTTGTCAGCACTGAATTCAATTCATCTATATGAAAATTTAAAGTTTGTTGTAACTGAAGATTATTTATCCCCATTATTTGATTATGGAATCATTTGAGTCTCATTTCCTATCTTGGAATTAGTTGATTCATCTAAACACTCACGATTTCAAACATTTTATATAAGTTAAGTATTCAATTATTGGGGTATTTAGTTTCTTTTATTACTTTTTGAAGCTTACTCTTTTTTATGTTTTTAAACTTCAACGGGCATTTACTTCGGGTATTTGATTCTAAATTGATAAGACATACTACAAAAATATTATTTTTAAAAATATTATAATTATATTCAATCATTAGTATTAATAATTTAGATAAATCATTCTTAGACCATCGATGTATAATAAAAATAGGAACTAAAGAAATATATTTAATATTATTGCTAGAAGCTTGCGTATAAATACAGAAGATAAGGCAAAAAGAAAACATAATTAAAAATTATTTGAAAACTTTATTCAGTTTAGAGAAAAATAAGTTACACGGTTATAAATTTGACGTAGCTTTAAAAATTTTTATTTTGAATGTTATGATGTTGTAAAAATAGTTATAATATAAATTTTTAGTAATAATGTAGATGTGTTTGTGTGTGCTTGTTGGTTCTCTATAGGCCAGACCGGTCGAGTTAGAGATGCCAAATTTGGCACATATATACGTTGGGGGGGATATGCAAATGAGAGTGATGTTTTTGAAATTTTTATAAACATTTTAATTAATTTAAAATAAGTTGAATTTTAATGTTTTTTCGCAATAATTTCCATAAATAATCTTGCATAAAAATGAATTTTACATCACCATAAAAATAAAAAAATTGTTGTATTTGCAATGATGCCAATTTAATGGATGTGTAAGGTTTCCTTGAGTTCTGAAAATTTTCATTTAATAGTCGATTAAATTTTTCTTCTGAAATTCAATCTTTTTTTTTTCTTATTAATGCTCATTGCATAATTGTTTTTCAATTTTTGAAAGTTAAAAAATTTTTCATTTAATATCTGCGTAGTTTTTAGTGTAGTAGAATAAAAATTGATTTTTAATACCGTGAAAGTTAAAGTAGATAAACAGGATAATTAGATTTTTAATAGTGCTATGTTATCATATTACCGGTATCCATTAGAAAGATTCTGGTACAATAGTTACAAAAAATATTCACTTCTATAATTGTTTATTATTTCATCTTCACAAAATTGGTGTCGATGAAAATGACTCCAGAGGACTGATTTGTCCCAATCAACAATCTGATTAGCCAAGTTATTTAATATAGTTAAGTAATTGGTATCTTGAAATTTTTCCATTACAGCTAGGAATTTTTTTATGTAATCTATTTGTCAACTTAAAATTATTTTCTAAATAAAATTTTATAAAATTTTAATGATAATTTCTCAAGTAATAAGATATTGAAAGGGGATGCTTCCAATGCAAAACTAATCCTGTGAACTTTCGACCATATCTCGGACACTATTGTATATTTCCCAAAACTTTTTTTACTTACCGAAAGAAAATTTTCGTATTTTTAAAAATTATTAAATAAATCATAAATAACACAAATTTTAGTATTTTTTTAAATGAATTTTTAAATATAAATGCTGTAAAAAACAACTGTAACCTAGTAAAACTTTTGCCTAGGAGGAAAACTGACTCGCTAAAATACCATAACATAACGCCATTTTTTTCCCTCGATAACAATAACATTGAGTTTATATAACCAGATGGCTGAGCACTAGAGGAAATTAAAAGAAGAGGGGAAAAAAAGAAAGAAAGAAACGACAAACAATCCAGGGATCTCCAGGGATCTAACAGACGCAACCCCTTTCATTTCTGAGGCCATTAACTTTGGGTTAATTTTATAGAGATTACGGATTGATGAGAATTTTTTTCTAGTTCCACTTAGTCATTTTATCATTCTGGAGGAAACAAGCAGATAATTACAGTAATAGAAAGAATTCATCTATCCTATAAAAATAATACAAATATTTTTCGTTACTTTTGAGTTCTTCACGAAGTATTTGTAAACCTTTCATTCGAGATTCTTCAGTTTCTCCAAGTTCTTGCAAAACTATTTTCAATGATGGCTCATCGAGTTCGGTAGCGTCAAATCGCAGAAAAGTATTATTTGTGTCATTCATCTTGAATACTTTTATTTACAACCTAAAAATATAATAAATAAATTATCTGTTGTAATATTTGACTGATAAATTTCATATTAAGAATAAATACAACTGAGCTTTAGACACTAATATAAAAGTTTCCAGGGAAAAAATCTGCAACATAGAAATTTCAGTACACAAAAACATTTATTGTAAATTGTTTTTTCATTTTATTCAATAAATGCAATTGTGCATAATTATTTGTTAAGGGATTAATAAGATTTGCCAATTTAAACAATCAAATCAATCTATTTAACAATCAGATTATTAAACTTTGCTGCAATCCAGCGAAAAAAATGTAAATAAAATGTAAAGTTCGCGATTATTAAGTTCACGAACACTCAAATTAAAACGAATCCTTGAAGTCGAATTGAAACAACTGGTGGTCTAAAAAGAGAAAAAAAAAATGCGTTGTCAAATACAAAATTAAAAAAAAAAATGGAAAAAATGCAAAGAAAAAACAACCTTATCCATACGCAAGTTCATAAATATTTCCGAATTTAATAAAATTAAATTTTTATTTTCGCATTTATCATTTACACATTTAAAAAACCCCCCACCAAAATAGATATTGGATAGACACCAAAAGAATGTTACTGTTTCCGCTGTGAATGTCTAATATAAAGAATAAATAATATAAATGTCCAGTTTTTATCTCAAATTATTTTAATGTTAAAGTAGTTTCGAAATGAAAATATAGATTTATTTTTTTATTTATTTTTATTGATGTTGCCATATAAAAGTTTAAATGTTAACGATTATAACAAAATTTGAAATAACATATTAATATAAAAATTACTTCTTTATATAGAAGTGTGCTTAAGTAGTAATATAATATCATAATTAGAAATTCAAAATTGGAGTGTAAAATTTTTTAACAATGGTTTTTTTTTTTAAATTTTCAAATGAAATGATAGACTAAAAATACACAGAAATAAAAAAAAAATCAGGTGGTGAAATTTCGAATAAGGTGAAATTTCGAATTGACTTTTTTGAAGAAATGTTTTTTATAAAACTTTATTATTCGAAATTAGACAAATAATTATATTCTGAACTACAAAAATATTCCGAAAAAATAGCTGTTGAATTCTAACAATAGAAAAATCTGTTCAAAAAAAAACTTTCCTAAAATAATATAAGGGCTATATTCGTTAAATATTTATAATTGTCTACTCTATGTTGGAACTGTTATTCATCCAAGTTTCTGTGCCTCGAACTTCTTTGCACATCGAGCTTCATTCATTAATCTTAGAATTCCAACGGAACATTTTATGTATATCGAATAAAATATATCAAGCAATAATATTTTAATTAAAAATATTTCTATACTTATTACAATCTAAAAAATGCAATATATTAATCCATGAGAAAGAAAAACTTAATAAATAAAAATTGTTTCATTGATCCTAATTATAACAGAAGTTTCAAACTCAAAAACGTTTGAGAAAAATAAGACAATCATTGAGCCTTTTTTTTTAAAGATTTTTTTATTGATTTCTTTTGTAGATTGAAGTGCAATTTTATTCAATTTAATTTTATATTACTCAAAGTGAATATCGCTTCTAGGTCGAAATCACAAAATCTGAAAGAGTTCGGCTTAGTAATAAAAAACTTAAGAAGTGAGATAGAAAAAGAAAGAAAAAAAAAAAAAAAACTGGGAAAAAGTTGAAAATTTCCATTTTCAAAAAAAGGTTTTTCCTTTTAGTATATTTTCGAAAATCATTGTTATCATTTCATTCTAAATCATCAATCATTTCTAAAATCATCTAATATCATTGTTAAGTCTAAAAATTAAATATACGCAGATCGTTTTAATATAAATATATGTTGAAAATTAATACTATTTATTTAAGTCATTGAAATTTATATACATAAACATATCTTTTTAATGAATTTTCTTCAGGTTATTATCAATTTCTTCATATAGAGGTATTTGCATTTAAAAAGAATAGTACAAAAAGCAAAAATTAGATCATTTCAAGTTTTCAGGACTACAATTTAATTTATTCAGAAATTTGAATTAAAAAAATATATGTTTGTAAAAATGATTTCGCCAAAAGAAAATCGCATTTTACAAACTTAAAATGACAACAATTATTATGCTTAAATCTTTAACTGCTATTAACGTCAATTAATTCATAATTCATGAATATGTATTCTTATATCTTTAAATTCTTATGTTAAATAATTCATAATGCATTAATATATATTCTTATATCTTTAAATTACTACGTTAAATAATTCATAATGCATTAATATGTATTCTTATATCTTTAAATTCTTATGTTAAATAATTCATAATTCCTTAACATGTATATCTTTAAATTCTTATGCTAGATAATTCATAATGCATTAATATGTATTCTTATATCTAAATTCTTATATTAAATAATTCATGATTCATTAATATGTATTCTTATATCTTTAAATAATTCATAATTCTTTAACATGTATTCTTATATTTTTAAATTCTTATGTTAAATAATTCATCATTTATTAATATGTATTCTTATATCTTTAAATGTTTATGTCAAATAATACATAATAAAGAAATAAATATTTAATAATTTTAATAATGTCTTAGTTATAGAAACATTAAACTAACGAAATACATTATTAATAAGAAGAACTCTAAAAATATAAATATATTTCATATGAATTCAAGAGAAAAATTCGGATTAGCCGCTGTTTCTATATTTTCTATTTGGCATCAATTCATACTATCAAAACAAAAATGCCTTTTTGAAAATACAATCAATAAAAATAAACCCATTAGACATAAACATAACATAAATAAATTCAAAGGATCTAAGAAAAATTTGTATTATAAACAATTACGGAATAAAAGCACTCGAATTACTGAAGCTTGAATTTATATATACGTTACGGTAAATGCAATTTATAAATTGGTGATTACATATAATTAATAATATTTCTCTTAACACAGAGAGAGAGAGAGGGAGAGAACAGAAAGACAGACAAATATATATTAGGTAACATCTTTTTTTATTAAAATTAAAATAAATAACTTAGAGAAATATTTTCTGTAAAGACAAGCTCAAAAAATTATTGCAAATAATAACATATAATGATAACCCAACTTTAAGATTATTCCAAGTTAAACAAATTGATCAGCTATTTATATAACTTAAAATTTAAGTAAAAACAAATGTCTCCATTATTTGTTCTTATAAATATTAAGAACAACTAAAAAGGAAGAACAATATTTATTCCTTACTTGGATCGCTTTATTTTCTGAAATGAAATGAGATAAGAATAAAAATAATCTGCTACTCTGCTTCAACTCTTTCACGAAATTCTCAGATAAGAGTAAAATGCTGAAACATCAAAAAACATAGACGGGGAAAAAAATGAATCGAAAAATTAGAGAACCATTTGAAGCAAAAATTTCAAACTGGAAGATACAGTAAACACATACAACGAAGTTTGGACAATTGTCTCTTCCATAAGTAGGCATTTTGTATACTTTTATTTGAAAAAGTTTCCTTTTAATGTTGAAAAAAACAAATAAAAACACTCAAGGACATTCTAATCCTTTTTTTTCCGATTGTGTTTGTAGTTGCAACATTTTATAAAGTGATAGCATTTTTACGGAAACTCCTTTATTTTATGCGTATGGTATTTATTCTGTCTGGACGTGATCAGAGTGTAGATTTCTAACATATTTAAGATAGGCATATACATGTAATTGGAAAAATGTTATGAATGATAATATTTTATGTAACTTTAATCAATAAATGCACTATTAAAAACAAAATCAAAATTAAATAAAAAATAACAAAATCAAAATTAAGTAAAAAAAATAACAAAATCAAAATTAAATAAAAATAACAAAATCAAAATCAAATTAAATAAAAAAATAACGAAATCGAAGCTTTTTATACTGATTTTCGGTTTTATTAGTGAGGCCACGGTGACTTTATCGCATAAATAAAGTTGGGTCATTGCAGGTTCCGCTGGTTTCGGGTTCGAGACCCGATTCCACCAAAGAACCAACGTGTAAGCAGATCAGGCGCACACCAGGGCCGTCAGGGTCAAACGTCTTCCCCTGGTTTGGCACGAAAGCCTGGAGAGGTGCCAGCTCAGGTGTTGTTCTCGTTATTAAACCACAGTCCAAAATTGCGATGTCCGTCACAAAATAGACATAGTGTTGGATTAGAAAAATGGGATGCTAATATGATTAAACTAACTCTGTTTTATGAGCCACTTGTAGATTCTTGTCATACCAGCATTTTATTTAAAAAAAGGTTTCGCATTTCTATGACAAAGACTAATCGAGTAGCACAGTTTTTAATTTTTATTTTATTTTTTAAATCAGGTTAATCAAGTTAACCTCAAGAAAACGAAGAAAACGCAATACATGGATCTTTCTCGAGACGACCAATGAAATAATGCCACTGAAGCTTATAATTCTAGTCATATATATATATATATATATATATATATATATATATATATCCCGGGAGGTATAATTTATACAGAGAAAAAGTGAGGAGAGGTGTCAGTTTACAATGTGACACAAAAGCAGAAGAGCCGGAGATTTTTCCTTTCAGTTATTTTACTATGAGGTTTTAATAGATATTTCTTTTGCACATGTCGATTTCAGGAAAGTGAATCTTTGGTATCTTTAAAAGAAAAGTGTAAGCATTAGAGATTTTTATTCCTTCACTCAGAGCCTTAGAAAATTCTGAAGTTTTCAGTTTTATAGAAAGCGTATAGAATTAATTAAATAAAAAGTGGGATTAAGAAATTAGAGAACATTTTAGAATAAAGTTAACAAGGACTAAATTAATACAAACTTGAAGAAATTAATTATTTTTTAAGTTAAATTAAGAAATGTCATATATATATATATATATATATATATATAT
>JAPMOR010030753.1:245004-256655 GCA_026543865.1 Argiope aurantia | reverse complement strand
AGTAGTATGTGTGTGTGTGTGTGTGTGTGTGTGTGTGTGTGTGTGTGTGTGTGTGTGTGTGTAATGATATTTCAACTCTAATTTCAATTTAATTAATTTCCAAGATTTTATCTTAATTTAGCCCATAGTAATTTCATTCTAAAATATTCTCTTATTTCGTGATCCGATTCCACTGTCTCTACTTAATTAATTCAAGAGAAGCTTTGTGAAATTGCAGAATCAGCTAAAATAACTTACCCGCACTCCGCGTGAAGAGGCAAAATACCGCTGATGAGGCAAATTCTTTTTTAAAATCTCCCTGTGTTTCCCCTGCCTTCTCCACGCGTGTAACGAAAATTCCTATCGAAATCTCGTAATATATTAGCCCTATAAAGAAATGTTTTCACTATCAAAATCATAGGTTATATAAGACCAGGGATAAAATGTCCAAGGGTTTTTTCCTCATTCCTTTTCTGTGTCGTTTTGTGCGCTCATCGCATATATATCGCAAAAAATTGACGACTGTTTCTTGTATTTACCACCGTATTTTCCTCATGTAGTTTCTTGTGATTTCGAAAATCTAACATGAAATTGCAGATAGTATCCAATAGAAAGCATTATCATTTAAATCATGTATATTTATAATAGGGAAGAAATATTCTAGACAGCGCTAGGCTCGTAATTTGTAGCGAATAATTTCACAATTTCATTTGGCTCAGACATATAAAATTTTGCAATTTTACTTTAATAATACATTTTAAAAATGACACAAATAATAGGTTACATGAGGAAGCATACAACTGCAATTTTCAAAATGAAATTATCTCTAAATTTTTAAGATTTACATTATATTTCCAACGAAAAATTATTTGTCAAGATAAGAGAAAATGTCTTGGTCGTCTTTTATTCCGAATATCCCTTTCAATTAAATTTAAAAATCATGTTAAAAAGTTGAAGCAAGATCTTACTTTTTCATAATCAAAGAAAAAGTGTTCTAATCGTTGAAATATTTGACACCTGAAATTTAAAGACTTTCTAAGTTTTCAACTCTCTGCCTAAAACGATTATTTTATGCACTACGTACATCGATTGTTATTGTACTTAGGAGTCACACATGATCTAGCTTAATAAGAATTATTGCAGACATAGCTGTATAGGCTACGTCTGCTTGCAGGGCTATGTAGGCTACTTAGCCTCTATTTGTTATAATATAGGCTAACCGTTTTTGGCAGCTGCATTTACCATAAAATATCTTACTTATAACCCGATATTAATTGATTTTCTTAACAATTTTGAAGCATTAGTCATATAAGCCATGTTACTTTAATAGCCTTACAATAATTTTGTTTTTTCTGTACATAAATATTCCTTATCTAATCAAATCCAACGATATCATACTGTTTACAAAGATTTGATCTGCTTTAAATAACACGTTGTAATTTACTGTAATGTGATTTCACTGTTTCGTCATGTAAATTGTGCAGATAATTAAGACATACTTTCTCTCTTCTATTTGTACAGTGGAAGGAATTCACGAGACTAAATATTTAAAGAAACATTAAAAAAAGTTTTGAATTTCATAATGTCAACGTAATCTAATTTAAAAAAATTTTTTAAAAAAGGTAAAAAATTCAGAAAAAAGATACCCTCAATTTAAATTGGTAGCATTTAAAAGAAGTTATTATAAATTCGTGTAATATTCGGTTTTGTGCAAAATTAATTTTGGAGGAGGGTGTGAAGTTGGAAAGACAGTAAAACCTCGCTTAATTTTTGATTAAATGCATTTTGATTACATTTTCGAAAGGCATTTCTGACGTACACATCACCAACCTCCAGACTAAATCTGTACTAAATTCAGTAAGTCTGGTTCAGAAGCTCTATTTAGTAAAGCCCCAACGCACACATAATCTGCTTTATCGTAAATAGAGATTTCATTAATAAACTATTATTATTTAATGAAATAGCCAAGGACCAATTTCAATACAATGATCATTCATTCATTTAATGACAGATTATTAATATAATACGATGGCTGTGATTTGTCAGTGCTCATCTGTGATGGCAATCATAATTATAAATTTCCAATGCAAATCAAACGCACATAAATTTATGCTATTACGTAATAAACTGAAATTCGCTTTTGATAATTCTAATTTTATTTATTACACTTTTTTGCTTCAACGAGGATTGAAAACAAATGAAACAAATGTATTTTCCCTTAGTGTCATATGAATGAACGCTATGAACAATTATTAAATTCTATATTTAGAAAACATCTACAAGGAAAATAATTAATTAAAATCACCATAATTATCCTCTACTTATGTGTTTGCTTATTACCGGCAATAAGTATTTTAACAACGAAATTTGTAACTTAATGTTGCATGCAAAAAGGAAATAATACTTTTAAGGCCATTGCTTCTCTAATATCTTATTAAAAACATTTTGCAATTTTTTATACAAGGTATTTCATATCTGAATCTTCCTGTTTTTGATAGGATAGCTTTTGAGGAAGAATTCTCCATTGCGAAAAATGACTCCAAATTTTTTGAAGTTTTTAATAGGATCAAATCTTTTTGGAAAATAACTTCTAGGATTTTGAATAAATTATAGTTTTTGAATTTTTGAAATTTTATTGAGTGTCTTTAATCCATAAGAACAAATTAACTATAATATTATTAAGACATTAAATACCGTATTAAATTCTATAATATCTTTGAAATGCTAACCACTTTTCTAATTTCTCTTTTGAATTCATCATTTTTAAAAATATGGTTTGCAATATTTCTTTTAGTTTGAGATTCAATGAATCAATTTAAATTCAACCGAAGTTAATTTATTGCAAGATAAAATTCTATCGTCTGAGAAATTTTTTCCCGCTATTGTAGAATGGTTGTTTCCAAAGTCCTCGTCCTTTAAACTTAACTGCAGTTCAGATTTCTGAAATATATTATTTTCTTTGCCATTATGTGTCTAGAATTATTGGTTTATAAAATTTGTGTTCTCTTTTGAGTTTACGTAAGAGCTATTTATAGAAGGATTTGAAATCTGGACAAGTGATAAGTTGAAAATAGTATTTTGAACCGGAAATCTTCATCTCCTCAAGTTTCCACACCACAGCAAGTGGATGAATTATGAGTGATGTATTACCAACAAATCTTAAGTGTTATTAATTTAAATACTTAAATACTAATTTTAAATCAATTGGTCCATTTGTTATAGATAATTAACTCTTCCCACTAACTCAAACTATCTTGGGAGATATAATTATCTTGATTAACCTCAGAGAAGATTCAGCTGTTAATTAGGAGCTTGTGAAACAAATTATTTAAAATCCCTGAATGTTTTCGGAAGGAATGTTTGGAAAAAACGTACATACATATACAGACAATATAGAGAACAAAATACAAACAAAACATGCATCAAATACAAGCAGTTATGCACATATACGTAAGTTTATGTTTTTTACTTTCTCGTATACAAAGTATGGAAAAAGTATTCGACAAAAACTTCAAGATAATTCAAGAATTCCACGATCTCTTCGTTTTAGACTTCCCGAGTTAAAAAAAAAATGTACTAGATCTGTCTTTGAAAGATAACTCAAAAACGCTTAGAATTAAACCTGGTGAAATTTTGTATATTTTATTTTAGTCTTTTTCACCAAATACGTAAATTTCTATCAAAGTTTGAGCGAAATCCATTCACAGGAAGTCCGTACTTTCCAGATGTATGAATATAAATTAATTCAATCCCTATAAAACAATGAGATCACGATAGATAAAAGCTGGTACAAGATTTAACATCTGAAATGTAGGTACGAATCAGATTTGGAGCCAAATCCGTGAAAAAAATTGACTGTCTGTCGGTATGTAGTTTCATAAGCATGTAATAAATCAATAACTGGTCATGTAAGTGCTATAGCTCGTAAAAGCAATCACTTAGTTAAATGAAATTTAACAACATTAGATAGCGAAAACTATATTTCAGGAATTGTTACTTCTCTGTTACACAGAAAGCCTAATTTAATATTGTGCCAGTAACAAGATTCCAATTCATTGCAGATTTCAATTCATCAAAATTCATAGATTCATTTGGAAAAATATTTAAATAATGTAAAAAAAATGTATATTTTTCCAGTATAATAAATGCAATGTTTAAAAAATTGCGATGTCTGAACTTTTACAGTGTCAACTGAGCTTATTGCTCAGATTTAATAAAATATTCTCATTGTATTAACATTTTAAATAAGAAAAAAAATTAATAAAATCCACTAATTGATAGACATTCTTTCAATGAGCTGCTGATGCTATCTTTTTAATCTATTTTTGATGAAAATATCAGCATATCAAAATTGTTTGCTTAAATATGATTAAAAAATCGAGGAATTGAAAAAAAATATGTAGATATCATACTGATCTACTTTCATTGTACATTTAATGAACGAAAAAGAATTCAATATGCTTAACTTATCGAGCCCATGATTGAATGATCATTTTTAAGTCAGCCGTTGATTCTGTATTTAAAGTGTTTTTGATAAAAATATCAATATGTCAAAATTATTTTCTAACTACGATTAATAGGAACGAGAAATTGTATTAAAATGCTTATTTCGTAATTTTTAAGTGCATTTTTTGAACTAAAAATACAATATGTTTAATTTTTTGATTCCTATATAATACAGTTTAAGCAAAGAAAGAACGGAAGCTCTAAAATGCGGTAATCTAACTCATTGATTGAATGTTCGTCTTAAGTCAATTGTTGATGTTGTTTTATAACTATCTTTGAATAAAAAGGCAATGAGCCGAAATTAGTTTTTAAATATGATAAATAGGAACGAAGAATTGTATAAAAATGTTGATTCAGTAATTTTTAAGTACATTTTTTTAAATGAACAACACAGTGCTTTTAATTTTTTAAATTGAATACAACACAGATTAAACAACAACAAAAAGGCAGTAAAACGGGAGTTCAAAAAAAACAAGAAGCAAATCCATAATTGAAATATTTTCTTTTGAATCAGCTGGCGATACTGTTTTAAAATTATTTTTGGCGAAACTGTTAGTGCGCCAAAATTAGTTTTCTAAATATGATGAATAGGAACAAGGAATTGTAATAAAATTCAGATTTCACAATTTTTAAGAACATTTATTGAACAAAATAATACAATTTGTATAATTCTTTCAGTCATTTATAACACTGTTTAAACAAAAAGAAAAAATTGAAGAATGGGAGTTTTAAAATAAAGAAGCAAGTCATTAGTTGAATGAGTCTTTTAGGTAGCCATTAATGTTGTTTCTGAATGATTTTTCTTTAAATGCCAGTGTGTCAAAAACATATTTCTAAATATGATTAATAGAGTCAATGGACTATATAATATATAGATAATTCTTAAATACATTTATTGGACGAAACAATAATTTTTAAATCATCCAAAGTATTTTTCCAACTGAGGTTTATGCTTGTCTCTAAAAATTTAAAAGTTATTTATTGACTATGTTAGAGGGGACGCTCCATATGAATATATGCTATTGATAAACAATCTTTATAGTATCATACAAATGTTAAAAAAATATAATAAAAATAAAATATATATATTTTGAGCTTCTTAAACTTTTATCGTTAAATTTACCCTGAACTCATCAATTAAAACACTGTAATACAAATACCTGATAACACATTTTTTTTTATCTATCTATTTTCGTGCGATCTTTGAAAGTATCAATCAATAATTTCCTTCGAACCTTTATGTACATATACATTTTTCACTATACTTTCCTCTCTTCGTTATCTCCCAAGCAAGTTTTTAATTTTCTTTTTTTTAACAAAAATTATGTAATAAAATAAACATTTATGTAAGTTTTGCTACTCACACAAAATCAATAGCGAGAATTCTGTTTTTCTATTTTTTGCCGAAAAATATCGATAAGAAGAAAATGGTGAGAAAAAATATGTTCTATCCCTTATCAGATTTTGATTCGTGGAGAAGATAAAGCAATTTCCTTCTCATGTATGGGGGAAGAAAGCTACGTAAAATATATTTTGTTACGTGAGCAGTCTGTTATGAATGAAATATTTCTGGCGATTTATTTTTAATATTTGGGGATTCTTTGCCAATTTTGATACGCGAATCCTTCGCCGAATTTAATCATAATTTCAAACACTTTAATTCGCCTTTTATTTTTTGTACTTGTGCTTTTATCGATAAAATTTATTAGTCGATTTTTCAATTATTTTTTGTTGTTCTAGATCATGCTGAGAATAAATGAGTGATATTCACATATGTCAGATGTTTCAGTCATTTCACACAATAGCGCCTTATTTTAATATATTTATGATTTAATGATCTGTTAAAATTTCAGTATAATTCTCGCCAGTGGTTCCATCTATTGATGAATCGGAAGAATAATTCATTTTGAGATTCTATGATATTTGTAATAAAGTGCTAGGAATTGAAACCAAAAAGCAGAAAATAAAAATTTTTAAAAAAATGTCTGCTTCTATTGCACAGAAAGAAGAATCTCTCCTTAAGTCCCGCATTGCTACCTCATCGCGGCGGGGGAGTATTAATGAGCGGATTGGGCGAAGTACATCGGGAGGGTATTCTCCTGGTAGGATCACCCAAGGCGTGAAGGCCATTCCATTATGCTCAGCTAAATGCAATGCAGGCATGAAGCTAAGTCAGACTTCAACCATTGGTGCCTCTAGGTCCTTGACCTCTTGAAGCTGCATTTTAAGCCCTTTTATCATGTTCTAGAGTCCTGAGGCTGTGCAACATTGTTTGAAGGCATTCGGGTTCGTGGACCTGGTTTGATGTTTCTGTCGACCACATGGGATTAGCTACAACACAAAGAAAAATACTTTAAAAATAGATTTCGTTCAAATTATTTCTTTTCATTCTCCATTTCAGATTATTTTTATAAATTGTCAGCAAATATCATTTAAGGGAAATTCTTTTGTTTAATTTATAGCGGAAGTAGAGATTTCTTGTTTAGAAAGTGAAATGCGGAGAGGCAATATAGTTAATGGTGTGCCGATTCTGATATATTCCTTGTCATTTAGTCTCGGTTCGGTCATTTAGTCTCGGTTTCTCTCTCTGTTTCTCTCTTAAAATCGCTTCAAGGTTACTAGAAATAGCAAGTAAGTATGACTAAACTAAGACACAATCGAATTATCGAAGCTCTATTATATTAGCTCTATTATGTGTTATTATTATATTAGCTCTATAATGTATTATTATTATATTAGCTCTATTATGTAGATTTTATAATTTATCTTTATACTATATAGTATAAATATATGATTGTAAAAGTATATAGTTGCTTAGAAATGGGATGTTAATATGATGCAACTAATCAATGCAAGATCTAATTAATGAAAAATAATAATAGGTACGCTATATACTGTATGTAACACTATACGATAATATATAATATTTTTGTTATAAATATCATAATAGCGTTATGATTGCTGAGAACCGGGGTATAAAGATGATTAGCTCTCTCCTTTTTATAGTCATCGTGTTAAATTATATCTGAAGAATAAGACAGACAGACTTCTCCCTGAATGGAATTTGCTCAACATTAGATAAAAATATACAAATTTGATGTAAAGATCATATAACAAATTTCATCTATCTTGCTCAAAATGGTTTTGAGTTATTTTTGTCACAGAAAGTCATTTTCAAAAAATGCGTTTTCCCTTGTTTAGGGAAGTCTATATCGTGAATATTCTTCAAAATCTCGAGATCGATTTTTTTTTTTGAGAATTACAATATTTTCCCTATACTTCGTATATGCGAAAATAAAAGTGCGTTATATTGATCTTTACTATAAGGACCGATTATTTTTTGAAAAATTCCTACGGGCCAAAAATTATAATAAGTGCAGAGAACAGCATGAATTTATTTCGAAAATCTACGTTCACCCATAGTTAATTTTCTACATAATCGCCAGGAAAATTGAGACTTTCGTCATATTTGTGAATCAGGTTTGCTATACCATCTTAGAAAAAATTACCTCCAATGATATTATACTTGCTTGAACGTTTGCTTTAATCTCCTCAAAAGTTAGGATTTTTTTTTTTGAAATTTCTTTTAAGGAAAGAATAAGGCCTAGTAATTTCCAAAGTTGGAAAGTTGTGAAATTATACAAAGTTGCAATTTTGGCTTGCTAGTTGGCCAGTTCCTATACTGGGATTTGAGTATTCTCCATGTATTTCGAACGAATTGATAAACTTATTGAACAAGATCTTCTGTTGCGATAGTCTTGCATCCTTGTAGCCTTTCATGGTGTATAACTTAGAACGGCTGATTTTCATATCTTGCCTGAATTAAAAAAATGGTTAGGATGTCAAAAGAATTTATTCCAGATTAATTAAAAGCACCAAAGAAACGTCAAAGCCCATCTCACATCGCTGAGGGTATTTGGATTAGAGTATAAGGAACATGATTGAGCGTTATAATAAATCCTTTTAGGGCAATTAAGTCGGAAAATAACCTTGTTGTGCATAACTATTGTTAATAAATTCATTTTATTCTCATCTATCTTTTATATGGTCCATTGGAACAAGGGAAAAAAAAACATAGCTCTTAAATTCTACAATTTTTTTTTTTTTTGAATTCTTGTTGATTGGCCCTCACTTTTTTATTTTTTTATTTCTCTCTTTGGAAATTGTAAAATCTCTGCAAAGGCCTGAAATTTAGATTAGTTATATTAACGTCCCATTTTAATCAACACTAGGGCTATTTTGTGACGGACCTCGTAATTTTGAATCGCAGTCAGATGACGAAGATGACTCCTGAGCTAGCACCTCTCTCTCAAAACTTTCACACCATATCAACTTGCTGAGATTTGACTCCAACGGATTTAACGTGCACCAGAACAGCTTACACGACTATTCTTTGGTGGAATCAAATCACAAATTTAAGACTTTCGGGTACCGAAGCCGATACCTCACCACCAGGCCACCGCAGCATTAGGAAATGGCTTGAGAGAACACCTCACGATTAAAATCCCATGGTAAATATAGACTGGGATTATAAACTTCTAATTTAAATATCATGAGATAATATTATTGCATAGTGTTGCAAAATCATTGTTGTATTTGTTTTATGCAATTAAGAATATAATCCTGTATCTTTTATCCATAGAGGAACTGAGAGAATGGTGAATCATTTATATATTTGATCCATAGTGTCAAATGATAGAATTTCGCATTTCAAATATATAAGATTATTTTTATGAAGCATCATTCTAGAATAAAATAATTATTGTAGAGTATTCAAGGAATAAAATATTCATTCTAGAAATGCATGCTCTTGTAAAATCTGAAATAAGTCATCATAAACATAAAGAAGGGACATCACAGAAGTTTTATTTGAACAAAATTTTGACATACAAAAGTTATTGAAATGAAAATTTCATATTAATATATCAACAACATTACTTAACAAGCAACGAAATTTATCCAACAGGGAATTGGCAGCACTTAACCAGTAAAATACAAATAAAAAAATAAAATTATTCCAAATTCGTGTAGACAATTCTTTTCTATTCACCATTATTTGTTGAGGACGCATTTGCATCCTCACCATTCTCTTCAACTGGTTTGTGTGCATTGATAGGCGGATTTAGTCTAAAAACTTCTCGTCGTTGCTGAGACTTGACGTAACCGAATTTGAAACGGTCCATGAGTTGCAACTCCAGCTCATCAATTTTTTCGGAAAGATCGATCATTTTTGATTGCTTGATGTTACCCCCGAATTCTTCTGGAAGGAGTTCAGGATTCAGAGCAGCATGAAGGCTTTTATATCCGTCATTCGAAGGATGGAATGTTATCTGAAATAAGAGAAAGAAAAGTGGTTTACCAAGCTTTGAAATGCTTGCCTTGTGATATTTTTTTCTTACTTTATCGTATAGAGAAAATATAGTAATCGGACTCGAGATTCGGGTGAATCTCTACGTTTTGGACCTCCATAAGTTTGCAAAATATATTTTTGGAAAATATCTGTGTGTCTGTCTGTTTGTGACAAATATAACTCAAAAACGCTTTGATCCAGTTAGAGGAAATATGGGTATTGCCTTTATACCATATTTGTAGATTTGCATCAAATTTTGAGAAAATTCAAAGAAAGTCTGTCTGTCCGGAGGTTCTAATATAAGTTAATACGATAATCACAAAACGGAAAGGACTAGATAAATAAAATTAATCAAAGTTTGAGCCACATCCGATCGATCTGTATTTCGATCAAGGGGTCGATATGTTTTTCAGAAAAATTTAAAAGCGATAACTGAAAAACGTAATGACTTAAATATTTCGAATTTTGTATGCAATTTTGTGACTACAAGTATAGTTTTGTGTCAAATTTTTTTTCTAATTGGTTGGAAAAAACAAACCTTAAAAAAAAAAGTAAATTCGATTTTCGGACTCTATTATTCGTATACCAAGGATTAATCTCTTAATAACTCGCCAAAGATGGCAGGACAGATTCATTAAAAATGATAAATTCTAGTCAAGCGTTATTATTTCGAAACTGTTGTACCCCAATGTTGTGTATTCAATCTCTTTGATAACACCTTTATTGCAGAGTATGCGAGAAAGTTTTGGGGAAACTTCGCCCACTGGTTATTTTAACAGACACATAAATAGAGGGTATTGTAGAGCATTTAAAATGCAGGAAAACCATGAATATCAGCTTCTTAATCTGGAGTAAATAATTATTTACAAAAAGTAACAAGGATAGGTTCATCAAAGCGAAATATTTGAAAATATTGAAAAATCAGCCAGTTGAATTCCCAATAGGTATATATCTGTTCTGTTTCTGATAGAAGCATGCTGAATTCTCAATGGCCAATTGCAGTTATAAGAAGAAGAAAATGCAGCACAATTGGAGAGTTTCTTAGTGCATCTTCAATGCGTCATCAATAATATTTGTCCGTTTGATCGCAAGGTTCTGCTGTGTATAGGGACCACTTCTAACAGACATCTGGAGAAATAATCATCATTCCTTGACCACCTAAAGGACGGCAGAATGGATTCTATATAGTATCCAAAAAATCAGTCGGAAACGTTTTTACTGGAAACTAATCAACCATGGATTGAATCTACTGACACAATTAACTTTATTAGAGAAATCATTAATATGGTACAATAGAAAATCCAAAACAAGGTTTCAATTATCCATCCTCAAACGGGCCTTTACAGAGCACTTGGGAATAAAAAAGAAGTATTTTAAATTTTCTCAAGAAACATTCTGACATTTAATTTGAGTTCCCTTTTGTTGAAAACGAGCTCATTTCACTAATATGTTGAAAATGTTACTTACCCTGCTTTTAATTTTCTTAGAAAGTAAACCGAAGACGATATTTGCCACAGATGTGAGAATAGGAGGCAAATTTACTACATGGCAGGCTTTGATTGGTAGAGGTAGACTGTTCTGTAAGACAGAAAAACATTTCATATTGAGTTACACTGAATTTGATAATATTTGTCATTCAATGCAGGGAAATAAAAAAAATCTAGTGTGAAATGCTGTGATGAATATAGTGCATAAAATCACTCGAATAAATCACGTAAAAAAGCTTGCATCACTTTATTCAATAGTTTAGTGTAAAAACCTTAAAATATGTAAAATCTTATACAAATGCATTTAATTATATATATATATATATATA
>JAPMOR010030753.1:211383-236200 GCA_026543865.1 Argiope aurantia | reverse complement strand
CTACATGTTCTCTACCTATGACATTTTTATTCTCTACATGTTCTCTACATATGACATTTTTATTCTCTACATGTTCTCTACATATGACATTTTTGCATTTGACACGGAACTTGAAGAATTTTTTTAAAATAACCCAAGAATTAAATATAAGCTTTATCATAGTTGAAAAAAGAAATTTAAATATTCATAAAAAGGATCTGCTCATAATATGTATTCTATATTGGGTATATTTCAGATCAGTAAATATTACTTTTTTAAATTTAAATGTCTGAGAGAAATAATTTTATTGGCCAGCTTTTAATACTTACGACCTCTTCCTACGATCAAAATAGAATTATTTTCTAATCTATAAGGAGATGCCCAGATGTGCTGGGGACTCCTCGCCGTGGCAACGGACATGGAGATGCCTTCGAAAGCTGACAGCAGTTTGTCATGCTGCGTGTAATAGTTGATGATCCGTTGGAACGCCTTTGCAACATCGAATTTCGCAACCCGCAGGAACGCTAGCAGGAATACTTCCTCGAGGCAAGGGTCGATGTCTTTAACTTCTGAAAGGAAATAAAAATAGAACATGTCAATAAGAAAGTTGGTTATTTCATATAATTATATTTTTAGCAAACGCATTTTTTTTATTAATTATAAGTAAAGACAATTTTTTTCCAACATGTGAAATAAATTCTACATATATAGAAATAAAGAAATTTACAGAGCACTACTTGGATTATAGAAAGAGATTAACATAAAACATATAGATTCGAAATTTCTATCACTAACATCGAATTATGATCGTATCTTAATCTTTAATTCTCCATCGTTATTTAATATTAGCCCCCTTTGGCTACCAGCTGACTTGTCATGATTAAAAGTTGCTGTTGTTGTTTCTTATGACACTTGCCTACGGACATGGCCGTTGTTACGAAGACAGCGATTTTAAGCCGGAGGGGGGGGGGGTTATAGTAGCTCCAACTGGGGCCAGAAGTACGACTTTGCTACTCAAACATCACACATTCGCTTGCACAACCGCTTTTTACATGAGGGCACATTCATACATCTCACAGATAGAACGATGGAAGAACAACCATGCCCGAACCGGGACTCAAACCCCGGAAGCCCAGATCACGGGGAAGACGCGCTACCCCTATGCCAGAACGCCGGCTAAACGTCGCTAAAATTTCCCATCTAAATATTTTATGTAACTTGGTCTCTTAACAGCTTCTTCAGCAAAACATTTTTGATTTCATATTTTGATAGCAATATAAATCGTACTGCCTTAATTTATTCTGTTCATTGTATTATGCATACGTGTATTTTTCAGTCAGCTACAGTAAAATTTGAGCTTGTATTGAGATGGAAATATTAAAACTTCAATAAATACAAAAGTATTTTTTGCTGATACCAAAGATGCTTTTGTTGTAAAAAATATGAGTACAGATCGAATAGTCAGCACTGAAATTGTATAAGTAGTATAGAATATTTTTTATATAAATTATCTCAAAGAATTATTTATTAATAATTTGTATAATTCATCATAAAATTGGGTTTCCAGTTTTACTTTCAAAAGAATTTAAATGATTAATAATTTACTTTATTTCAATCGAAGTCTAAATTTTATACAGTCCTTCCATATTATAAATCATTAACAGTAAAATTATCTTGAAAAATCTAACTTTCAATTTTTTGCGATCAAATTTGACCGAGTTATAAAGAATTTAATATTAATTCGGACAATAATTAATTTCTACTGTGAATAATTTCATTACTTTAAGACAATCAGCCATGGAAAATCTCCAATTGGCGTATTTTCTTCACGACGGTCGATAGAAAGGTCTAATATCACGGGTCCTTATAGAATAGTGATATTCTAATTTTTATAATTCAAAAAGTTTTATTAGTAAAAGAGTTAAACATATTTTAATTAAAATATTAGTTCCTAAAAAATATTTTATTAAATATAACCCAAGGTCTGTATAAAAATTTAAAATTCGTAATTCATCATATCATTTCTTAACTCAAACGACATAAAATATAATTATTTATTACCAAAATGGAGTTCGAAGTTCGCATTCAGATTTCTAGTATTATGTTTTAATCGTATGGCAACGATAAATCGCCAATGTTCGCCCGCTACATTCGCACTAAAATCGATGGTATTTAACTATTCTTCACAAATACCAGTAATACAGAAGTACCAATGCTATACTATCATATAAAGATCATAATTGCGAGATTTTATAAATCAAACTGAGCACTCATGGTCTTCGCAACTTTACCCAAGGTCCAAAATCTTATGATGGGGAGGGAGATAAACATTAACTAAAGCATATGCGAGAATGTTTGGGTAAAACCACTGTTGGTTAAGAAAGTTTTGGGAAAATCACTCCTTCTGGTTCCATCATGCATATCACTTGGCGGAATTTACAGCTACCCTGACAACATGCAAACATTATCACATAAAATTATTAATTATTATTATATATTGATGTGATAAAAAAGCAGCAAAGAGATGTCTTCTTTCTAAATGGCAAAGTGTATCGTCCTGGCATAAATGAACATAATTTCTAACAACACAACATTTCTATACAAATATACGTTATAGACATTTTAAAACTTTACAGTTATACTGTTGTATCATTTTATAAGATAAAAAGTTCTCGGGTGAAGAGACGAAGTCTTTAATTGCCATTGAATTAAAAAAGTTAGTTAAAACTGTGTCCTATATTTATTGTGCTTAAACAACATACAAAATTCCCTTCCAAAACATAAGGAAGGTTTATTTAATATAACGTATATATTGATATTTTGAGAAAATATAATTTAAACCTTAAAAAAATCTATTTTTCTTTCATTTTGAAATAGTATAAGCATAAGTTTTATATCCAGAAGTTATTTAGAAATTTTTTTTAAAAAAATCTTTAAAATCATTCTTTTGCGGATATTTAGATCCAAGAAGCAATTATATAGTAAATTTGGTACCTTTTCGTCTAAGGATGTGACCTGTAGAGCGACTTGAACGAAACTATCATCTTACATGCGTCATTACTTTATTCACAATAAAAAATAATATCATCCCATAAGGAGTATCATGTTTAAAGAAATATATGGGTTCTAGATAAGTACTTTTAACATTCAGTGGAATAAGTAATTTCTTAGGTAGTATAGAAATTAATCGTGCCACATTTAAGAAAAAATGAAAAGGCTAAATATGCAAATATAAAAAGGGGGGAATGCAAAAAATGCAATAAATTTTCCATTTAGACATATCTGTAGCTAAAAGTAATAATTTATGAAGGAAACGAAGCAAACTTGATATAAATGGTATCATAAACATAACAGACAAATTTTAAACCTAAAAAATAATAACTAAAGTCATGTATCGAAAGGTCTAGACGCTTCCGGAACTAAAGATTTAGAAATAATTACAATGAACACAGGTAAAATGTATTTTGTGAAATTTCATTAATGTTCTATTGATAAAAAATACCATATAGGTATTAATGGCAATGGGTATACATTATTAACGACACAAAGTATGAAATACACAGAAAATAATATTTTGCCAATTAGCATAGTTTCTCCCTAGGCCAACAGCAACATTGTACTCATAGAACCTGTGTAATTAATGATAATTTTTACTTCTGATAATAATAAATTCGATTTTCTATGCTGTCCATAATTTGTAACTCGAAAAACATTCATTAGTTTTATCTGCAGTTACCTACTAACAGATGAAGAACAGTGCATATCCAACCTTTATCTCATCGTCAGCAACTACACTGGTGTGCAAAACTTAAGCAACAGGTATGTTTTTTGCCATAACTTCACGAGAAATCATCTGAGAGACATGAAATTCAGAAATGAGATACAGCATTTTGTTCTGAAAGAATGACGAAAGCATAGTTGCGCAGAAATGAATACAATGCATACAGTATGGAATCAAACAAAAGAAGGCTTTATTGAACTCATAGTATCGTTAAACATAATTGTCTGTCCAAGAGGAAGAACAGCAAGCAGATGTTCCTTAGTATGGGATATGCCCTCCCCTTACTGCAATGGTTGCTTCGCACTGTCTCCCCATACTCAGCACCAGATTGTCCAACAGTTCTTGAGGTAAGTGTACCCATTCCTCAATCAGCATCTGTTTAAGTTGTCGGGTGTTCTCAGGAGGATGTAATCGTGCCGCAAGGCGTCTCCCCAAAGCATCCCACACATTACAAGCGATTCCCAACGCCAGTTGATTTGGAGTGAGGTTGGGACACGGTTTCATCCCAGTAACATCACGGAAAGAGACCGTTTCGGTGGTCCTGGAGTTGTCGTTTGGGGAGGCATTATGATGAACGGGCGGACTGAGCTCCACGTTTTCGACAGAGGTTCTGTAACTGGAGATAGCTATTGTCAAGAGGTGATCCTTCCCCATGTGCGTCTGTTCCGAGGTGCCGTTGGATCAGATTTCGTTTTTATGGATGACAATGCACGACCATACAGGACTCATGCGGTTGAGGAGCTCCTGGAAAGTGAAGATATCACTCGAATGGAGTGGCCGGCGTGCTTCCCTGATTTAAATCCGATAGAACATGTGTGGGATGCTTTGGGGAGACGCCTTGCGACCCGATTACATCCTCCTGGGAACACCCGACAACTTAAACAGATGCTGATTGAGGAATGGGCACTCTTTCCTCAAGAACTGTTGGATAATCTGGTGCTGAGTATGGGGAGACGGTGCGAAGCAACCATTGCAGTAACGGGAGGGCATATCCCATACTAAGGAACATCTGCTTGCTATTCTTCCTCTTGGACAGACAATCATGTGTAACGATACTATGAGTTCAATAAAGCCTTTTTTTGTTTGATTCCATACTGTATGCATTGTATTCATTTCTGCGCAACTATGCTTTCGTCATTCTTTCAGAACAAAATGCTGTATCTCATTTCTGAATTTCATGTCTCTCAGATGATTTCTCGTGAAGTTATGGCAAAAAACATACCTGTTGCTTACGTTTTGCACACCAGTGTAGTTACAATATTTAGATATCATCTACAACTAGTTACAAGTCAATATTTCGAAATTCATTTCTACAAAGAATAGATTTGAATCTTAAAAATTGGAAATTTATCATCACACATTTCTGTTGTCAGATGAGTGGTAGTTCAGAAGTTCGTGAGAGAATCAGTGGAAGTGGTTTTCCCCAAAAAATCTCTTATAAAAACATTATCTTTCCTACTCCGTGTAAAGTTGTACATCTTAGATAAGACCGCCAATATCAATGTCTTGTATACCATTGGGGAACAATAATTAGGAAATATTGATTTCAGGCCTCAATTTAGAATTTTTCAGGAATCTATCGATTGATCTTTGATTATCTTCTATGGGCGATTAATCTGTGGATGAGATTAATGCACAAGTGTTTTAAAATCGAATCGATTGAATACTTTTCGACTAGGCTGTTTAAAATCAAAACTCGTCATAGTAAACACACGATCAAGTACAAAATTTAATTCATTAAATCATTCTTTTTTGAATTATTGAATTTACATGCATGCGACCAACAAACTGGCATCCCTTTGACAAATTTGGCTGACAATTTAATAAGAATCAGCGTTTTAGATGCTAAATATATGTACTAAATTAAATAAATCCATCTATTTATATTTTGTAGTTATTCTGTTCAAATCAAACCGCTGGACTAATAGATTTGCAATGAATAGAATTCGTTCAAAATTTGTTAAAATCTACAAAAATGGTGTATATTTCATATGGCTAGTTCCACTTTTGAGCTAACGAGTTCACAGACAAACAAACACGCATAAGTTCAAAGATGTTTTTTTCGGACTCAGAAGTCTGAAAAATGTAGATCCATCAAAATCTCGAGTGCAAATTTTTTGAATACTTTGAATATTATACAATACTTTCTCTTCGTATATTTCATGTACGAGAAAGTAAATATACAAAATTTGAGCATTCTTTTCTCATCCTTCTTAAATATACTGATTTTTGAGTTTTAGAGTGAAATGATTCGTACATGCTCTTTGCATAAATTTTACGTAGTAAAGAGGTTTGGTTTGGTTTGGTTATATTAACGTCCCGTTTGAAGCAACACTAGGGCTATTTTGGGACGGACCTCGTAATTTTGAACCACGGTCTGATGACGAGGACGACACCTGAACTGGCACCCCCTCTCCACACCACACCACACCAGCGGGAGGACGTTTGGTCAGGACGGATTTAACGTGCAACAGACCCCCTTACACGACGGTTCTTCGGTGGAATCGGGTCTCGAACCTGAAACCCTCCGGTTCCGAAGCCGAGACCTTACCACCAGGCCACCGTGGCCCCACGTAGTAAAGAGCATTTTGTACTAAAATTCAATTACTAAGCTACATTTCGATCTGAATCAACATACCGTTAAGTGATTGTCAACACTTTAATTATAAGATCTTTCCTTTTAATTTCATTGATTTATTATGTTGCGCATTTAAATTATTACGTTTAAATATACACAGGCAGATGAATAGATAGGTCCGTCTGCCTGTGGATTTAAATACATATTTATAGTTTTTGTGTAAAGGTAATATACAGAAATTAATCGATATAACGTCTACAATTCTAAACAAATTGGACAAGAAGTAATTTTAAACTTTCTTCAATTGAAAAAAATTATATAACGTTATATTAACATAGTCATATTCAGAGTTTGATTCTATGTTTTTATCATAATTTATTACTCGCATGTGTACGTTATAAAAAAATATTAGAAAGATTAACATTTCTAGTCACAAACGTCGTATCATGATAATGTTTTAATCTCGATTGATGCAACCTCATTATATTTTTCTTATTTTTTTTTCTTAAATGTTATAAGACTATCAGCTTGAACATGAAAAATTAATTTTACGTCGCCGCAGCGCTTCGTGAGCGCTGAGTCTGACAGTTAAAATATTGTTTTAAAATTTACCAATACTTGAAATTTTAAAAAGTATTAAATTACATTAAATTTAATGAAAAATCTGTAAGGAAATAATTTGGCTTCTCTAAATAACATATAGTTTGAAGTTCAAGAGGTGTAATATGCTTTCCTCTGTCATAGTTTAATCCAAATTTATTAAGGATAGGCACTAAAAGTTTGAATAAAATTTAATGAAAAATACACTTGCCAACATGAAATGTTTAAATGTTAAATACATGTCAAATTAGGTAATTCCAGGCAAAACGGTTTTGCCTTTTAAAAATGTCATGAGACAATTTTTCATTACGTCATTGCAACACTCTTCAACCCTTTACCTATAGTATGTCAACTTTTAAGCACTATTTGCACTTTGAGAAAATATAAATTGCTTAATGGAAATAATTTTTTAGATCATTTTGATAAATAATTATAGAAAAGATTGATATATGGTAATAGCAGTACTAGAATTATTTTAAAATAGAAACATGGCAAAATACCAGGACAGCTATTGCATGAATAGTTCTACCATTAAAAATACAACCAAATTCTTTTTAAAAAATATATTGAAAAAAAGGGACTCTTATATTTATTGATGAATATTATAGTGTAATTAGTATCATTGGGTTATTGTTTAATTTAAGATATAACCATTTGGCAAATTTTAATTTTTTTTATTTAACAAAAAAAAACTTTAAAAAAATTTTTAATAATTTTTTTGAATTATATTTAGCTATTCAAAACACATTTTTTTTTTTGTAAAAAAATAAAAAGTCATGCACTGTAGGGTTAAACTGGGCTAAGAAAGGAAATCGATATATTCTTAAAGATACGCGAACTATTTAAAAAGCCAGAAATAATATAAGAGAGTCATAATGTCTTTCCCTGATTATTAAAAATAATTATAAAAGAATCACTGCATATACGTAATGATATAAATTCTTTACTATTAAATAATCGTGATATTACTTTTTAATGCTACGCATAGTGCAACTGATGCAGAAACAGTGATTCTATTTTTGAATGTAAACAAAATGGCGTCAACCAAGGAAAAATTTAAAGCATTCTTTAGTTCCACAAATTTAAAACAGTCATTACTTTTCAATGTCAGTTTTAGAGTAACATTGAGAGAATGTTTATAACGGCTTAATATATTAATTCACTTCAAGTTATTATCACAGATGCTGTGTCTTATGTGGCAGCCAAAATGTTGGACAATACTGGGCCAAAATTAGAATTTCAGCTTGATATTCTTCGATCTACGAAGGGTTCTCACATTGAAATCGATACTGATATAAGTGATTTTATTATAAAATGTATAAGAAATTTTATTATTATTTTAATTATTATTATTTTAAATTGTATTTTACACATCTGGAAATTCCATAGATAATGGCATTTTATATTAATTATTAACATATAATTAATATAATATGCCATTATTATATTATTGTAATATAATAAAGGAATATTATATTACAATCGAATAGGTAAATTCGACCATGATGCATTTCATTCACAAACAGATGGGATTTTTTAGAGTAATAATGAAAATGAAGTTTTGAAAAAGCATGAGCGAATATAAATAAGAACCGTAAGTTTTAAAATATTAAAGTGGAAGAAGCTTCAAAATGCTAAAGTGGAAAAAAATCTCTAAAAAACTAATTTCGACATTCAAAGACTAACAAAAATTCTTACACTTACCCTTTAATTTTTCTCTTAATTCCTTCAAACACTTAGTTCTCGACTGTGGAGATTCTCCAATCTCTTTTTGAATTGTTTGCAATGAGGCCTTATCAATTTCTGTGTCTTCGAAATGTAAACAACGTTTCCTGACGTTATCCATGTGTAACAGAGAGGGTTTTCCGCACTAGAAAAAGTCGAAGCCTTGTTTACATTTGACACAAGCCGATGGAAGTAACCACTCTCTCAGTGTTTTCTCAGATCGGAACTGTTTCCCTTTCTAATTGCTATCGGCTGATGTCTAAGAAACGCCTGGAGTAATGGTGTCAGTGTTGTGCCAAGGCTATCTCGACCTGTTGATCAAGTCTTGTTCTATGTGAGGCAATCAACCTTCCCTGCTGCTTCGACATTACCTAGTCCAATCACGAAGAACAGGAACATTCGCTTTCGTTTAGATCAAGATCAACTACACGAGATGAAGACTAAGAAAGAATGTTCCGTAGTAAATGGGAAATTTACCAAACTTATTAAATGACTAGAATTGGATCGAATAGATCCATGTTTCGATTTTTTTAAATTCCTGATTAGTTACATATCTAGGATTTATATCAACTTTCAATCAGCTATCCCATATTAGTCAGTATTATGCAAATTTTACATCGTTTGTTCCTGATTGAAAATAATAATTAAAAAAAAAGCTTGAATGGTCTCCCTAGAACTTTCTCACATACACTCTAATAAATCTCATGCCGAAGAAGGCCTTACATGGCATTGGCTTAAGAAATATTTCTTTTGGAATGAATTTAACATTTTTAATGAATTCCATTGTATCATCCTTGGCGAGTGTTTTATGGATACTCATTGGTATACCGTTAATTGTGTCCGAAAACATAATGTGCGCTTTAGACACGTTTTTCACAACCGATTGAAACAAATGTTTGGCAGAAAATTGAAATTTTATTCACAAAATCCAATCCAAAATTGGACATATTTGTGTTATTGCGTTTTTACAATGACCCCGTTTACATGTTCCTGAAAGTACAAACCGGTAGAATAATCAACCCATTGTTAGATTTGTCACAAAATTTGACAGGTGTCTTCACTATAGATGTTACAAATGCGTACCGAATCTTATCTATCTAGCGTTCTTCGTTTTGCAATCACCGTGTCAACTTATATTAAAATAACCGAACAGACTAATTTCCTTTGAACAGAATTTACTCAGAACTTGACAGAAAACTGCAAATTTAATGTCCAAATTTCAAACGTACTTGGATTTGCATCTAATATTAATCATACTTTTAGCGTTGTTCCGAAAATGTTTGCAATAAAAGTAAATCTCTGAAGAAACTGTTTGTTAATATAGAGTTTTAAATAAGTTAAATACAATTTAAAATTAAATTCTGAACTTACATTTTATATATTTCACTTAGTATTTTTAGAATAAAGATCAGTTAAGATCAAGTTGAAATTTATAAAATACTTAATGATCTGTGATCGAAGACACATTTGCTAATGTAATCAAAAATCCCGAAGAATTCTGAAGGCTCCCGAGTGTTGATTGTTTGTTACGAACTGGTGAAATATTTCGGATTTTTATACTGGATCCTAGAGTAGTCAGGTCAATCCCGAGTTCCTTTTGCTTGCTATGAAATATCATGAACCTGTGTCGAATTTCAATCAAATGCTCGAATTTAGATAATCGCTTCAAGAATTTTTATTATTCTTTTCTATTTAAATATACACCGGATGTGAATCGAATGTCCATGAAATATCATGTAATTAATCCAGCAAATTAAAGCTTTGATTTTTTGCCATTAATCGGAAATACAGCTCAGATTTGTGTCGAATTTTACTGATTGTCCCGGAATTCAAAATTAAGTAAAAGGGTAATATTTAAAACAATTGGAAATATGCATTTTTAAATAATTTAGATACTAATCCATTTTCAATTCAAAGAAGTTTTAGCTTAAAATATTTAATACTTTTAGAATAAAACATTATAAAATATCTCTCCGATGCTGTTGATATCCCGCTTGTCTCATAATAATGTGAAGATATAGTAACAATGTCGACAATATCTTGTTATAAAGGGAAAATAATTAATCTTCGAATAATGTTGCCATTTTTAACTTTTGTGGAAGAATCAGTCAAAAAAAAAAAAAACAATTGTGTGAAAGTGTTTTTTTTTATATTTTCCTGATTTTTAAAATTGCTATTAATTTTATTGCATCTGATTTTTTTTATCTGTCTAATCATTTTAGGGAGTTTGTCCATAAACTCCCATAGATTGTAAAAACGGTCCGGTTGACGACCTTGAACTTCGGAGTCCTCGAAGATGACGATCATAGACCCATCTTTAGTTAAACTTTATATGAAATTTAATCCCTCTGAATTTTGAAATTTTATTGCTCTTCGAATTATATATTTCGATTAGATATTTGATTCTAATTAAACAATAATTAGGTTTGGATATGTTGTTATCAATGACAATTCACACTTATATTATTCTCATTTCACAACAGACGTTTATTTTAAATTTATAACACAAAGTTTTTCATACAGAGATGAAATTCAAACAAATGAGGTCTCAAGAATTTATAACATAGTAACATTTGCAGTGAAAATTATAGAAGTGTAACCAATACAGGCAAATATCAACTTTTGGTACAATTGTTAGCTTATTGCAACAGTGACTGAATGAATAATCGTTTACGAATCCCCCCAAGACATTCTATGAGACCAAAATATTTTTTTGATAAATTTTATTAAAAATATATAAAATGTAAAATCTATTTTGAAATCATTATTGTCTGAATAATGACAAGATTTTGACAAATTATAAATCTTATAATCGTTTTATTTAGTCAACGAATTTAGAAATAAATTTACAATTTTTGTTTTAGCTTTTTCTTATTTTTTGAATGATGTTTATTAATAAAATTTTGTGTTTGATAAATCAAGTATTTACTTGAGAAATTATATGGCAACGGATATTTATATAATATCGAATCTTATTGATATTTATTTTACCTTGGAAAAAATGTGTTTGCTTTGTTTACAAAAAAATCATCCATACTCACTTCCGGTGTAGCAACTAGACTATAATTTTTTCAATGACCTATTTAAAGAAAACAATTTGCCCTTTTATTTATTGAAGAACGCTGTAGTATTCTGGGATTTTGATCTAAGATAGTTTTATACTTTGAGCTCATTTATTATATATATATATATATATATATATATATATTGGATTTTACTACCTTCCCAATGGAATTTGCTTAATTGTTTTAATGGATTATTTTGTGAATATTTCCTTACAGTTGCTGATATTAGATACATATATGGAAATGGTATTAAATTAAGAACAAGAACTGCAATATTTTTGCTTTCTTATATAGAATTTATACAAAGAAGAAATATTGTATTTTTTGAAAATTCACTTCAAGAATTTATTTTAGTCCTTTCTGAGTCAAGAAATTATTTTAAAAATCGTTTAAAACAGTCTACAATACATATCATTGTACATAGAGCAATTAAATATTTTAGTCAGGAGTAATAGAGGTGAAAAAACAATGCCCTTTTTGAAAATTATAATTGAATTTTTATTTAAAAAATTATTGAAATTTTAATATTTTTCCTATTTAGTTTAGAAACATATAATTATATAAAATCGTTTTCTACATCGATGTAAAAATTTTTTTTTTAAATTATATTTTATTTCCTTTTGTTTTTTTCATTTATTTTAATAAACTTTCAAAATTATTTTAAATACATTTCATGAAAATGACCCTCATTATGCTAGTTACCCAATTTATATTCAACTTTTTATGATCCTGATTACGCTTCTTGTAAATATTTTATTACTGCAATATAATTAAGAGAAAATTTTAAAAATAAAATAAAGGTGGACGAATCAAAACTAAATCTCGTTGTAAATCTTCTTTCATCTCATAGTCCACTAGTCTCAAGTCTTATTATTGAGATAATACTATTTTTTTTAAAAAAAATATTACTACTATAATATTAATACTAGAATTTAAATGAAAACAGATGGTAAATTGCATTTTATTACAAGTGGTAATTATAATTGAAATATACAAAGGTGCAGCAAATAAGATTTTAATTAACATATTAATTAAGTAAAGCAGATGTTATTTTCTTTAATATAATTGAAAAATCAATAGATATTTCTATGTATTTAATTGAAAGAAGAATAGCAAACGATAATTAATTTCTTCAAATATGTTTAAAATGCCGAAGAAAATTTTTTAATTCTTGCCGATTGATTAGAAACTTGGAAGCTTTGCAATGACATAAACTTTGCAGCAAAATTATTTGTATTTTATATTTATTATATTAGTTGTCAGAATGTTATTTATTTTTGCAATTAATGCTTAATAATAAAGTTTATATATGTTGCTTCAATGTGTGATATTACATTGTTTTTGGTTAAGGATTGAAATGAATTTGAAAACAATACTTTAAATGACAAGTAATCAATCTTTGCCTTAAACTTAAAAAAAAGTTTTTAAAAAACTTTATAAGTCATTTATTTATTTTATTTTAATTTTTTTAATTTCGAATATTTGTCACACATTGTATTCAATTCAATCACATTGTATTCAATTTATTTGAGTTTTTCCTATATAATCGCGAACACCACTTCATAAATTTAGAGATCGATTTGCAAAAATTCTTATTTTTTTTCAAATAAATACAGAAATTGAAAATATTTCATATTTTAAAAAATTTCCAAAATTAATATAGATATGGCAAACCGCCTCCCAAAATTTATTAAGTTATGATTAGAATTCTTAAAATTTAGTGAGGAAAAATGTAAAAAAAGCATTTTTTTATAAAAAAAGGCTGATTTTTTTAAAGGTTTTAGGATATAATTTACTAAATCTGTAAAATATTTTAGAAATCAATTTTTCAGCACTATTTTCATTCAACTATTACAAAAGAAAATATATACTTGGTTTAAACTATAGAAAAAAAAACTGTGCATTTTTTAACCCTAAAGCAAAAACACTCGAGCTTACAATAAACATTCAAATTTGCCCGCAATTAAGAAGTATAGGATTTTATTATTTGTATGATAATTCTTGAAGGTAAATAGTAACCATTCCTAACTGTCAGAATTTTCTAATTTTTCTATTTCTCAGAATTGAAATTCCTAAGGCATTTAGTTTCAGCAACAGAATTTGAATATAAGGTGGTAAGATAAGCATGTCAATGACAGATTTTAAATTTATATTTAAGCTTAGTAAATGTTTCACAAACTAATAAAAAATGAAAATGAGTTGCATTGGAATTCAGAAACCGACACAACAAAGCCATTACAGTTGCCAGTATAATAATATTAAGAACAACCTCAAGACTGAAGGCCGTCATAAAAACTAGAAACGTTTTCAGCGAAATGAAATTCATTTACGAACAAGATTTTCAAAAAAGCGTAGTAAATGATATAAAATAGTTTATTGCATATCTTGGCAATAGGATTTATGTTTGAAGTTGCGTTTTGGAAATGGTCTCCTAAAATATTTCTCGCTTCCTTTCTAACAAACTTGTCATGTCAGAAAACTCCTTACATGGACATGGGTTACGAAATATTAACGTTTTTCCTAAATTTAGCCTTTTTACGAATGTATCGTGTCATCTTTGGTGAGTTATTTGGCGATTAGTCCATGGCATGCAGTTATTAGTATCCAAAAGTCGAATTTATGTTTTAGACACATCTTTCTCAACCGATTGAAATAAAAATTTGACACAAAACTACATTTGTCGCCGCAAAATCCCATATCAAATTTGACATATTTAAATCATTGCGTTTTTTAACTATACCGCTTATACGTTTCTGAAAGTACAGGCCGACAGACAGTCAATTAGTTGTTTGTTTTAGCTCAAAGTTGGACAGGTGTCAACACTATGGTTGTTAAATTTGTACAGAATCTTCTATCTTCAATCTAACTCTATTCGTTTTGTAATTATGGTGTTAGTTTATATTTTAAAAGCCGAACAGATGCACTTCCTCTGAACAGAGTTTACTCAAAATTTGCTAGAAATCTGTTAAGTTGGAGTAAAGACCGTAAACCAAATTTCAAACGTCCAGCTCAAAACGTTTTTGAGATATCTTTGTCACAGACAGACAGATGAACATTTTTCAAAAAATTCTTTTTTCGAATTCATAGAGGCTTAAAATGTGGAGATTCGTCAACATATCGAGTTCGAATGTTTTGACGGCTATTATGCTTCTTCTATGCTTCGTATACGAGAAAATGAAAATACATACATAAAAAAAAAACATGATTAACCGACATTAATATCAATAAAATCACAAGCGAATACGATGGTAAAGTAATAACATAGTCATGATGGCCATTCTAATCATATAACTTAATAGTAAATTTCTAATGACCAATAGTTTCAATGGGTTTAAACAACAAAATATCAACGTGCATAAGTTCGAATTTCTAGAAGCATCTTTCATTCTGCGCCTGAAGCTAGCAACGAAGCACGTTTTTGTCTTCTTTTCATGATATTTTATTCCCAAGGTCGTAGATTGGCAAACTCTGACAATTCATAAGGTCAGCAGCATAAGTGAAAGTGAAACTCTTTGGACATTAAATAAAATCTTTTAGGTATTCTGTATTTAAAAACTGACATAGTCCAAATGAATTTTAAAAAAAGGAAGAAATGGAAGAAAAAAAACTTGGTAAAAAAAGAAACCTAAATTCCATATTTAATTTTCTGTTCCACTTAATTCCTTCAAATTCCATCAAGTTCAAATTCGTAATTCCTACAATTTCCATTAATTCAAGTTTCAAAAATTGGATTGCAGTTTTTGAAAGTGACGAAGCTAGAAACCTGTTTACCTTGGACAGGCCCTCAGGACTGGGTACCAGCTTTCGGACAATGTTTCTTAAACTCTTGCAGATGAAACGTGAAATTTCTTCTGTAACACAGCTTATAATAAATAGCCTGGGAGATAGTATTGTTTAATAAGAGTGAAAAAAAGGAGCTAAATAATGAGGATCTATTGTTTTTGATAAGGCAAGCAATCAAACTGCTTTTCCGTCCAAGATGTTAATCTTGGATTTATCTTACGGAAATCTTATCTAAATTATGATCACGCATCAAGCAAACTTTTTGATCCGGTCATTGTATTAGAAGTTTCAACAGAGAATGTCAAGAAATTCGAGCTTCTATATTGAAAAATTACAGCATAAAAATGTTTTAAGTTTGAATAGTTCTCTATAGTTTTTTTTTCAATTGATGAACAAGGAGGACTTATAACAGAGATAAAATGCAAACAAAACAGTACTTAATATAATAGCAACATGCAATTAGAATTAAAGAAATAAAACTGTAGAGAATAAAGCTTGGGTATTTGAAAAACTTTTTTTCGAAGTAATGCATTTATTGCATTACTTCGACGCATTTATTGTATTCCGTTCGATAAAATATTCGACGTATTTATTTAAAAACGTTCGCAAATAATTATATTTTGAACATCTGTATAAAAAAAAATTTTGAATAAACATCTTTAAAACCAAAATAGATCAGTTCAGTGCCATTTTTTTTTTAAATTTGAAGAATGTCTTTTTTTTATTGACTAAAAAGAAGTATAAAACAAAAATCTTCTAGTTTTGAGTTTTATAAAAGATTTACTTAAAATTTTTCAAATAGATAAAAAAATATATTATTTAGTTCCTGAATAAACTGAAAGTTTAGGAACAGTTTTTATTTATTCTTTAAATAATGGTGTTAAACTGATAAATAACACGAAATTTTCATTTCTTTAATATACGCTGTGAAGCACTGACACAGCTATGAAATATTTTTATTGAAAAGATTACTTATTCTTTATTTCAGGAACTGCAAAGCATATTGAGAAATCGTTATACTAAATTTGTGAAAAAGAATATTCATTAGATTTCAATTTAAGAGGTTTTTCGCAAAGAAATTCTATCAAAGAATAAAATTTGAAAAAAAAAATATATGTCATCTGAAGATGTAAAATAGTATCAAAACGTAAGCAAATTCAAATATAAAAACCAATGTAACTTTCCCAAAAATAGACCAAGAAATAAAATTATAACAGTTTATAAAGAAACCTTTTCGAACATAAAGAATATAAATTTTAAAAAAAATTACAATTCCGCAAAATAAATCGACTTTTAAAATTGTTAAAGTGGTGTAAAGTTTATTTTTGTGTAAATATACTCTTGAATGGAGGTTCTGAAATATGCTAATGAAGAATGATGGTAAAAATTTAATAAATTTTATTTTAAAAAATCTAATAAACATTTTGGGCACCTTTTTTGTGAACACCTGTTATCCAAAATAATATTTAAAATCGAATTTGTAAACTCAGTGTGCAATGGTAGACCTATAAAGTGCTGAGAATAATTTTCTTTTTTCATGCTCGCTGAATGATTCAGTTTATAAATAATACCAATCTATAAATATTATTATATATTTGAACATTTCAATTTCCTTTATTAAATTTCTAATTATTATAAAATCACTCATAATGAACTCCATTAACAATTACTAAGCATTGTATAAAGAAGCAGCGCAATGATAGATTATTATATTCAATGAAAAATGTAATGGCCAATATTAAAAAAATTGGTACAATAAATAATTGGATCCAAATGGTCTGAATACCATTTTGTTGTATAAAATTGTTATTGCTATTGTTGCTACTAATAATTATCGCTATAATTATTCAAGACAACTGTGATAAATCATTTAATTAGTTCCGCTAATTATTAATAATAATAACGATGTTTATTAATTTTATCCGAGTTTTTTAAACGATTTTTGTTAATAGTAACTAATTAATAATGTTGGCATTACAATATATATATATATATATGTATATGTTTAAGCATGTTTAAAATAAATTAATTCATTGAATTAGTTTTCACTTTCAACTAGAATTTCAATAAAATAATAGAACCACAATTGCTTATAATTTAACCCACAAATTTCCTAATTCCATTAAGGCTCAGCCTATTCCTTTAGGTATATTCTCAGCATACTTTAATAGTTAAAATTGTGTAAGGTTTCATTCTGTGAAAATTGAACTGTTCATCGCTTTCTAGTTATTACCAGAATGAATGATTTTAGCCTATATTTCTGACAAACGGATACTGTTAATGATTGAGCAACTCGTATGAACGTTATTTTAACTTCTGTGCATTGTCTTTAAGAAGCATAAAACTATAATTACGTCACGGTAAAGTAAGAAATGTGGTTGCTGAGATGTGCATTTTAGTCGTGAATATGAAGAAAAAAAAATGAAATATACGATCGCAAATTTCAAGTTATCATGTCAGAACATTATTATTTTTAAGTCATTATTTTTCTTAATAATTTAAGTCATTAACCAGTTTAAACCGGTTTACGAGAGCTCCAAAGAGAGCCCAAAAACTTTTTTGCCAGCCAAGAAAAAAATTGAAAATAAAAATTGCCATTTATGCTTTATTCCTTGCCTACGCGATTTCGAGCTTCAATATTCATTGCCTATGCGATTTCGATCTTCAAAACCCCCTAACCAAAACAACATCATATTCTTACAAAAAGGAATGCCACATTTGGAAGCTGAATAACGAACGTTTCGATCTCAATGCAATTTCCAAATAATAAACTATTTACCAATAAATTTTTAAACATATTAATTTATATAGAATTTTTATGGAAACAATATTTTTGTAAACACAAACTACTATTTTCTAATTTCTGAGATCATAAAACAGTTTCATAATGGATTAATCTTAGAAAAGGAGTCAAATCCTTCAATGTTTCCCACTTAAGAATGAATGAAATGATATTTCCCCATTGGTGGAAAGAGAAATTACTTTTATGAAAACTGTTATTATACGAGAGTGAAGTTTTTTTTAACATATTATAAAAATTAAATTACTTAATTTCCTACTAAAAAAATTGCATTCCATGAAAGTAACATAGTTCTACGTCAACCTTTAAAAAACGCATCTGCTGTCAAAGAAGCATACGTAATAATAAAGCAATACTGGTGAAAGCAGATCAATCTTTTAAAAATGCATCTGCTTTCAAAGATGTATACATAATAATAATGCGATACTGGTAAAAGCATGTAAAAATATATGCGATTAAAAGATGATGATGAAAATTGCCATTTATGCTTTATTTAGTGCCTAAGCGATTTCGAGCTTCAAAACCTCCTAGCCAAAACAACATCTTGTTCTCACATGATAATAACTTATCAAGATGATTATATTTTTAGGCTGGCTTGGTTCCCATAAACTGCGAAATGAATAAATGCACGTAATTGCACCGATTGTAATATTCTACTACAGGAATGACCGATGGCCCTAGACATACTAAATTTTTCATGTAGTTACGTTTTTTGGTCGTAAATGGTCACTAAGAAAAAAGTTTAACTATTTTAGTATGGTTTTAAATTTCATAAAAAATAATTTTTCGGACGTTTGTCTCATTTACTTTAAAGCACATTATCACACAAAAACTAACTTCGCAACATTTAAATTTAAATATACTTTTACATTACTTTAAAATAAAATAAAATTCCCCTCTGTAATTTGCTAGACAAAGGTAGTTTTCTTTATTTCTTCTTCGTTTTCAAATTCTTTTCAATTCTCAGAAAGAAAACAATAGGATATCAAATTTTGAAGTAACCATAGAGATGAATTTACCGCTATCATACAGTTCAGTATTTATTTCAAACTGAATAATATGAAGGTTACAAATATTATAAAAAAATATACAAATACAGACGTGTTACAAAGCTTATATTATTGAAAAGCTTTGAAGTTTTTAAGCAAATCCGAAAGTTTGTATCTATTGGCAAGATCTAAATGCTTATATACGCATATTAAATGCATTAAAAGAAATTAACTATCGTTTGCAATTGTTCTTCTTTTAATTAAATGCAAGGATTGTCATTTTATGATAGAAAGTAAGAATTTATTCATTGATTTTTCAATTATATTGTGGAGAAAAATCGTCTGCTTTTTCTTAATTAATGTTGGAATTAAGATCTTATCAGTTGTGGTTTTTGAATATTTGAATATTCAAAACTATTAATTGGAGTAAAACATTTTTAAAGATTATTGATTTTTAAAATATATATATATACTTCGGTGTTTGCATATTTACCACATGCCATTCGCGAACTTTAAGTTTAACAGCATGAAATTGGTGAACATCTATACTTATAATAAAGCTCAATGAGAGTGTGTGTATGTATGTATTAGCGCTCTACGGACCAGACCGTTCGATCTACAGCTACCAAATGTGGTATATGTATACCTTAGAGTCTGAGAATGTGCAACTTTGATTGATTTTTTTGAATTTTTAAATATAATTTTAATTAATTAAAAATTAAGTGAAATTTCGGCGTTTTTGCGCTATAACTTCCGAAAATATTACAGCACGAAATTGATTTTTACGTCATATTGAAGTTAAAAAAATAATATTTTTAATGATATAATGTTTTTATCTATAAATTAAATGTCGAGTTTAAATGAATTTTTAAAACATAATTGAAATATTCTTTTCAGCAATTCATTTCGCAAAAAATAAAAATAAAATTTAAGCTGCATGAGCACGTTGCACGTTAATGGGAAAAAATTGTTTTATCAACGCGTTACTATCATATTAACAAACGTTCAAATTAAAAAAATAAACTAGCTGTCATTCCAAATTAAACATATAAAACTGAAATTTTCAACACGTGTCTGTATGAAATGAAACATAATATTTCTTGAAAAATAAATGCAAGGAAACGTTTTCTGTGATCTTTTACAATACCTATATTACGAATTCAATTAAACAGTTTTATTTAAAGCAAATATGGTCTAAAATGTTTATCTATTCTAATTGGGGCCCAACAGGCTAATTTATAAAATAGTAATAAGCATACATCCGCTAACAAATGGTCTAAATGAAATAAGTAATTATATTTTGTGCAAAGGGTGTCAATAAATGTTGATGAATTAAGAATTTAAAATTTTAACATATATCCTCTGCTCTGTGAATCATATTTAACAAAATATCCATGAAACGCTAATATCTTAAATAAAAAGAGTTTTACTTCAATCAACTAAATCAATCACTAAAGCTGACCGATTTATGAAAATTGCAATACCATGATCATACAAAAATGGGCGATTTTAGATTACTTTATCGACCGTCTCAAAGAAACCAATCATCTTCCAGGGTTTCTCAAGAGTTAATAGCCTAGATGATAAAAATGTTGAATGTTCTAAAATTGTAAATATTCAAAACTTAATAAATCGGTTAGATTTGATAGCAAAAGATAGATAAGTATATGTCAAGAATAGATAAATAGATGTCATAGATGTCAAAAGACAGATAAATGTCAAGAATATTTTGCAGAATATAATTCCTTAGGATCAAAAGATTGTCTAAAATTTAAACTTCATAATTTTGAAGTATGTTTATAAGCCCCCCCCCCCAAATATTATTATTGAAATCATTTAAATCCTTTTGGAAATAAAACTAAAAACTGAATTTCACTATGAAACCTTGAAATTTTTGTTAAATAATTCGTTGAGATATAATAAATTAATGAAATTGTTCTATAATGCCCATACAACCTCAATGCTGAACGACTCTGCTTCCAGTTCTCATTTTTTTAAAATTACATGCTGGTTTCAGTAAGAAAAAATATGTTTTTATATTAATTGTAGCTTCATCTTTTCCCAATTTAATTTAAAATTGAATTTTACAGGCGCTGATAGAAAATTAGAGATAGATGCATAGTACAATAAATAAAAGGGTTTAAGGCCAACATAATAATATAAGTGAATTATATGACTATCAAAATTGGAATCTTAAAAATATTTTCTTGAAAAAACCTATTATGAGACAAAATTACATAAAACATTTATTTAAACATTTTAGAGAGCATTAATACTGGCGAACCGGCTGGTCGCCAAAGGTGGCTAGTAGTCAATTAACAAACATGATATCTTTGGCGATGAATCGCTATTATGCATTTAGTACAACTAGATGGATGAAAGTTATAATCGTTGCTTTATTTTAATTCAGTTTATTCTCAGTAACGTGGCAAACATCAAACCAAAGGAGAGTCAAATTAACAAAAGCTCTTGAATAATGAATGAATTTAAATAACAAAACTTATTTTTATTGCACAAAATATGCAGATTGTGATAAAAAATTATTCTTAATATGATGAATGTTGCAAAATGAAATACAAAATTTGAGTAACATATTTTACTTTTTTGCAAGATATTTGATATTCAGTTAGAAATTGGTATTTTAGAATCACTTAGAAAACACTATAATAATCAATTTGAGGATTACAATGTCTACGATCGTGTTTAGACTTCATACTTTTAACCAGCTCATCTACGCTTTTAATACTATTGGTTAACAGATTTTGCGCATAAAATGAAACAAATAAAGTTAAAACAATAAAAGCAATAAACAATAAAAGCAACAAATCATATCATTGGTCTGATATGATTTGTTTGCGCGATATTGTTCCTAAAGGCAAATCAAGATAAGAACAGATATTATTCATAAAACGTTCTTTTGGGGAGCGGGTTTAAACTCGTGCAATTTAACAAGTGAAAATTCATTAACAACTCAAGGTGAAATTTTTTTGATTATATTATTTACATTTTCTCTATTTGCAGAAGTAAAAATACTACTTTTTTGAAGAAGTAAAAGAAAAGTGTTGAATAAATAAAATAAGAATAAAATAAATAATAAGTAGATAAAAAGTAAATAATATAATCTATATCTATACATATAAATAAAGCTCAATGTGTGTGTTTGTGTGTTGGCGCTCTACAGGCCAGGTCATTTGACCTACAGCTACCAAATTTGGTACATGTATACCTTAGAGGTCGGGAATGTGCACCTGGGGTCCCTTTTTTGAATTTTTAATTAGAATTTTTAATTATTAATTAAAAACTAACTTTCCCGCCAAAAAAATCTTCCATTTTCCCCACCGTCAAATGAGTAATGCTTCAGTTTTTTTTCCCAACAGTAATGAGGCTAGGGTTAACATTTTTCGGCCAATTATTTCAAACGATTCTGTTTATTTTCTTAATGTTTTATGCATTTAAAATTAAACATTGTTAATTAATCCATCTTTCAGATTCATTCTAAAGTATTTTTGAATTAAAATAACACAGAATAAAGGAAATTAAAAATTTCTAATCTGCATAGCGTTACCCCAACTGGCGTAAAAAAATTCAGGCATTTGCGTTACCGTAACTGGCGTTGAAAACTGACGCATGTGCATTGTGTTCTGATTGTTGAGATGACAACCATTATCAACGGATGATTTAAATTATTTTTAGGTTGGTTATATTCTTTTGTAATTAAATTGTATTTATGTTAGTTAAATATTTTTTTGTATATGCTTATAGTTTTAAGTACATTGTTTTTTAAGTAGTTTTTTTAAACCTGTTTTCGACCGATTATTTTAAACGATTCATTTTATTTTCTTAGTGTTTGATGTATTTAAAATTAAACATTGTTAATTAATTGATCTGTTCATGATGAATCTGAGAAAATTTTGTTGACAAATTCTTGAGATATTACATAAATTAAGAAAGATATTCTTTCGTGCCCATAAAGTTTAAACGCTCAGTGACTCTGTTATCAGTAATCATATTATAAAAAAATGCTTTGTTTCAGTAAAAAATATTATTATATTAATTGCAGATTAATTCTTGCCACTTTAATTTAAAGCATAAATTCTACGAGAGGTAACAGAAAATTAGAGAGATACATATTACGTTATGACTGAAGGCCTTTATAATATTATGAGTAAATTATATGACTATCAAAATTTGAAGTTTTAAAATATTTTGATGAAGAATCTATTAAAGTTGGAATTGTGTAAAATATTTAATTATTAAAATTTAAACGAACATTAAGATTGGAGAACCGGCTCTTCGCCAAAGGCGGCTAGTAAGTAAATAAATAAAATAAAAGGTTCCTTTTAAAGGAATGCGTTACTTTTTATTGAGATTTTTTACATGAGGTAACATTCTAAACTCAGGCGAATCTTAATTTAAGTTTGAAATCGTCTATTGTAAAAAAATAATTTTTTCGAAAATCAAATATTAAAATTATTGTAGTTAAAGTAATTCTATTTTTCAAAAGCGATTAACTTTTTTTCCGTTCAAATTTGGTTTTTGCATCATACATATCAACTCTAACGGTAATATTACACAATATGCTAATATCATTATTTAAACTGAAAAAAAAAACGCTTTCTTTATTTGTAAGAATTCTAGTATTTGAACACTTCCGTATGTTAGAAATCTGTGCCAATAAAACATACTACGCCAATCAGACATACTACCAACATTAACACATCTGAACTAATTATTACAACTGTAAAAAGTTTTTCTTCTTTCATAAGACGCTAATTTTCAAACGTTTCAAGATGTTAACACTTTAAACTAACAATCAAACATGTTTAATTATTTTCAGTACACAAATGTTACATCAAAACAACTGGAGAACATATAAGAATAATTGGTTTAATACAAGTCTATAAAAATTAAATGCCCTATATTTTAAACTAGAAGTTCCAAAATCCGATTTCTTAGTTACGTGTTGTTACCACAATTTTTTATAAGTTATTATTGTCTATAGCACGTCATCCACTTCACATCATTAGTCCGAAGGTCTTTCTGTCGGATAGTACTCTTTTCTCCGACACGGTCAGCTGCACAGCTTGCCATTCCTCTTCATCAGAAACACAGGTAGAGAAAATAAAATAAGGTCATCCAATCAAGTATACTTATTTTTACTTTCTCATATACGACGTAAAGAGAAGGTATTGCGATCGTAAAAGAATATCCTCTCGGCAAGTTGGAACACAAAGGTAGGTTCTTTTACATCTAAGTTACTATCTGGCAATATAAATGGTTGATGTTAGAAATAGTCAAAATTAGGGCTTGAAAATCTCTTTGTAGTCCCAAACTTCTAAGATATTGCAGTTATCGAAAAAAATTATATCGAAAACGTTCGTCTTAATGAGGCACTAATTCGGATAATTGGATTCATTTTTCTCTCTGCAATATACAGTAAGCATACAAATGGAAATTTTAGTCCCGCCATTTCAACTACCTTCGAGTTAGATGAAGCTTTTACAAATTCGTTATATA